>JAPPVO010002899.1:0-28635 GCA_030407325.1 Camellia japonica
TTACCGAAAGGAATATCAAATTTGGCACACCATTGTGGTGTCTTTTTTTTGTGTATTTCAGTATTGCTTTTAAGAATCTCAGTTGGAACTTATTTGAGACTTTTGTTGCTTGAACTTAATCTTCATAACCGATGATTACTATAGTGTGCTGGCATTAGAACAAATTGAGTCACATCTTCATTAGTTTGTTCCAATGAGCCTGTGCTCTGCTATTATTATGGTTGCTTGCATTGCAATAATTAAGATTTTTATGATTGTCACTTTTAATGATTTGGTCTTTTCATTTTTTATACAACACAGATGAGTAAGGGTAAAAATAAGTGACTGAAATGGGTTCACCTAGCTACCAAAATGTATGCTTCTTAGTAAGTTAATTTGTATATGCTGCAATTTAATTAGTATTTTCTTAAATTCTAGATCATAACAACAATATGACTCAAGCTATGGGTGCTGAACTAAATTTGCAGATGGTTTTCTCGGCCCTCCAATAAGTTTAATGTGAGACAAGATTTATATTCTTTCCAGCTTATCATCATAGAGTTCTGTGTGTATATACCTATGTTTTTTCCAGCTTATAATTTATTAAGAATCTTTACTTTTTATATGTTCCATATTTCTCTTTGTTTTGCAACATCTCAAGAATTTATGTTTGACATTTGTTTTATCAAAATTCTGATGCATCACATAATGCCTATGAACTACACCAGGTTTTGGAAGAGATGAAATGGGGATATTGGTGAAGTTTTGGTGTTCCAACTTCCTTTCCTAAGAATCAGCATATTCTTATTATCCAGTAATTCATTTATCTTGAAATTCTGTTTGCTTATTCTTATTGTCTTTCTTGTTAAAGTGAAAATAAAGTTTAATTATAAATATAAACATTGTATTACATAGCATATTTTCATTGATTTCCTTAATTATACGCTTGTGGATATGCTTGTCCTGTTTTAGATTGCTTAATATAAATAAGCTATTCTGCTAGGTAAGAAAATCGTGACAGTGAGTTGGAAATTAAAGGGGGGTTAAGGGCGTAGGTATCTTCTTTGGAATAATCTGATTGACATTTGTAATCATCGTTGTGTAGAGACATTTGTGATCTTGCTTTTCTATTTATTAATTTGTTTCTTCTTGTTATTAGTCACTTGATTATGTTATATTTATCCACTCTATATTTTCTAGTAAGAGTTCTACAACTATTTTTTTTTAATTGTGTTTTGGTTCTTTGTTTCTTCTTGTTATTAGTCACTTGATTATGTTATATTTATCCACTCTATATTTTCTAGTAAGAGTTCTAAAACTATTTTTTTTTTTAAATTGTGTTTTGGTTCTTTTTTTTGTTGGGGGTGATATGAATACATGCCAGTTGAACATGTTGTGGATGTTATTTCCTCATGAATTCAAGATTTGTTATAAATTTTTAATTCTGTGTTCAAATGTAATTTTTATTATCTAGCCCTAGTTTTTTTCCCTAGAATATTGATACAATTTTTATTTGTTTTTCTGAGGCTAAGGAGGACTTGGTTGCCTTGGACGACTATGAGGAAGTTGGGGCTCAGTTTGCTGAAGGAGAAGATGATGAGGGTGATGAGTACTAGGCTTATTGCTTGTTTGAATTGAAACCAATGGACTCAATTGGTTTACAGTTTGGATTGTAATTTGCCTTTAGATTTGTGTTTTTGGTGGTTTGTGTCTCTGTTATGCTTTTTAATAATCTGTGTTTGTTTGGTGTACTGAACTAATGATGATGGTTATGATATTCCTATGGTTGTTTGTTTGTTGAATAAAAATTTACGTGGAAGTTTGGTTGAAATTTATGATAATCTATTGGTTGCATTTGTCATTTGACAGGTTTGTTGCCTAATTTTGGTTTAGAATAGAGGAAATATCATTTTGTCATCCAAACTTTCACTCGTTTTTTAATTTGACCTCAAAATTTCGATTAATATCAATTTTACATCTAAACTTTCAAAATTTTAATCAATTTAGCCCCTTACCGTCACATTCTGTTTACAATTGAACCGAATGTGCTAATGTGGCACCAAAGTTCATTTGGAATTTCATTTTATCCCTCAAATTATATCTTAAAAATCAATTTGCCCCCCAAATATAAAAAATAAATAAATATTTAATAAATAATTTTTTATCTCAATAATGAAAATTTTAAATTTTAAATAATATATAGTTTGCAAAAAAATAATTAAAAAATATAAAAACCCTCATTTATAATTATCTTTAGATTATGAAACATGCGTATTTTGACAAACATGTCGTACCTGTACCGGGTACTCACCGAATTTTGAAATTTTTTCCCCACTCAATTTTGAAATAACTATTAGTCAACCAATTCTATTGGAATTAATTTAAGCAATAAACTAGTTACAATTGCGCGCACACACACAAAGTAGCCAAGAAATTTTCATCTCAAAAAGTTTCTTTTGGATCGACTCGAGATAATTTAAGATCTATGAAACATAGGTACGGATATGAGTATTGGTATTGGTACGATATAAGTACGTCGATATGGTAAAATCTAAAAAAAAAATAGGGTATAGGTACGACTTAATACATTTGTAAAAAAATATATTTGTTTTTGATTTAAAATAATATAAAAATTGATTAAATAATTTAATTTGTTAACTCCAACATACAATTGACATTTAATGCCAAAAGTATAGGTATAAGATAAATCAAAATTAAATATCATTATATTAAATAACTTACAAACCATAACTTAATTTTAAAACCATGCTAAGCACACAACTAAAAATGAAAAAGAAGTCTAGAAAAAAAAAATTATCTTTGTAGTAGGAGAAATATTGTTTCGACTGAGTTATGACACAGCTTGGGTATATACTAAATATGTTTGGGTACGCTAAAAATTAAGAAGGAAATTTGAGTACGCATTTTATGTACCCGATACGTATGCAGAAATATCATACGTCGGTAAGTACTCGATACTAGTACGACATATTTGTTGAATTATCCATACTTCATAGTCTCAAAATAATTCTAAATGAGGATTTTTATATTTTTTATAATTTTTTGCAAAGTATATATTATCTAAAATTTAATTTTTTCATTAGTAAGATAAAAATAATTTATTAAATATTTAAATTTAATTTTTTTATATTTGGGCGGCAAATTGATTTTTAAGGTATAATTTGAGGGATAAATTGAAATTTCAAGTGAATTTTGGTGCCATGTCAGCACATTCCGTCCAATTATAGACGGAATGTGACGGCATGGGTGAAATTGATCAAAATTTCGAAAGTTCAGGTATAAAAATAATATTAATCAAAGTCTGAAGGTCAAATTAAAAAAAAAAGCGTAAAAGTTTGGGAGGCAAAATGATATTTCCTCTTTAGAATAATCATGCAATGTCTACCTGCATTTAGTCAATATATTGAAATAGCAACAAATTATTATCCATATTATTGCTATTTTTTTACAGTATATTTTTAGTTCAATACATAGAATTAGCATAATTTCCACATGAAAAAAGAAAAGAAAAGGCTATAACGGCATTTTTAAAATGCCACCGTTGGAAATTTAAAAAAAAAAAAAAAAAAAATTCTATAACGGCATTTTTCAAATTGCATTATACCGCTAATTGTAAGATTTTTAAAATATAAAGACATCTATGACGGCGTTTGTAAAACACCGCCAATTGTAATATAACGGCGTTTCTACCATAAGGTTACAACGATAGTTGCGTCTTCAGCGTTTGGTACTAAGCATCACAAACAGAATTAGCAGCGTTTTTTACACATATAACGGTGTTTTTTCGCCTCTAAATGTCGATTTTAAACTTTCAAGGTATTACATTTCCCCTTCATCACCCAATCCAATCACATAAACATAGTATGTGTGTCGATTTCTGACCACACTGCCAATCAAGCACTCAGTTGGAGAACACTGGCCGAATAGATTAAACTTGAACAACCTGTCACAGAAAGAAGAGATTCCGACGGTGGTTCGTCCACCCGGGGGCACTCCGACGATCAAGTCAGTTATCTCTCAAAGATAGCAAAAGTGCTTAACTCACTATTCAGAGCATAAAAAGCATACCTTAGACACATGAGGGTGCCTCTCTTTTATAGCCAACACAAACCTAGTCTAAATAGAAGCCTAGCTTCAATGGACTCAGGATTACTGCTAATCTTGGACTCCCAGTAGGATTGGGATAAAATCTCTAAGAGTCTTATCCTTACCCAAACTGAAGTTTTCTCCCATTCTAGGACTCATGTCCCTTATCCGCTTATTCCGGATTTCGGTGTTCTCGCAGATAACCTCGGCCTAACCGAGATCATCTCGGCATCATGATCAGGACACGTGGCACCCCGGCCGGCACTTCGGTGACACCTCGGCCACGTGTCGTCATTCAAAATTTGTGTCCCCACAACTGCCCCCTAGGTTCTATTACCTTGGCATCCTGAGGTGATGGAACCTATATCATTCCTTCCTTTAATCATGACCCCGGTTTAACTTCAACTTGTAAATTTTTCTTAAAATTTCAACAAGTGTTAAACATGACCTCGGTTTAACTTCAACTTGTAAATTTAAATTTCAACAAGTATTAAACGCGTCATCAGTTTAACTTCAACTTGTAAATTTAAATTTCAACAAGTATTAAACGCGTCCTCGGTTTAACTTCAACTTGTAAATTTAAATTTCAACAAGTGTTAAACACGTCCTCGGTTTAACTTCAACTTGTAAATTTCAATTTCAATAAGTGTTAAACACGTCTTCGGTTTAACTTCAACTTGTAAATTTAAATTTCAACAAGTGTTAAACATGACCTCGGTTTAACTTCAACTTGTAAATTTTTCTTTAAATTTCAACAAGTGTTAAATCGATCTTGGCTTGAAAATTCCAACTCCCAAGCATCATTCTCCAGCCCTCTGCATGGCTTCCACCTACTCCTTTGTGGACCTTATATAAAAAGTCTTTAACTTAGGCTGAGCTTTTCTCTTCTCGGACTTAATCATCTAGGCCGAGATCTTGTCTTCTGGAATCGGGGATCTGCTCACTTTAGGCTGAGCTCTTCTCTTCTCGGACCTAATCATCTAGGCCAAGATCGTGTTTTCTGGGATTCTCCATGCCCGACCTCCCGCGAAGGCTGGTGAGAATGTCCCTTGGTCCCGCCATGCTAAGGGACTGCAGGAACTGTTTTCTGCTCCCCTTTCTGGGCACCTTTCTTGGCCGCTGGAATCGGCGTATCTTGTAACGGGAACGGTGGCTGCATGACGTTGTTCTACATCAGGAAATTGACGACCGTTTGCAGGTCCACCAATTTGTCCGTCATTCCCTTCATCTTGTTGTCCCTCCGCAGGCATCTATCTTTCTATACCTGGAGGTCGTCCCCGTTATAATACCCGCTCCGATCTGATTCCTTCGGTACGTCGCCCTCCTGGCCAACGTTCTTTTCTCCATGATTCTTATCACGAGTCTCTTCGTTGCAGTTGTCTTTTTCGACATCAAGGTCAATATGTTTCCCACTCTCAGTAGGGGTGTCGTCCCCAACCTTCTCTTTCTGTCCGTCGTTGGCCATCTATTCTCTTTTTGTTCCCACAGACGGCGCCAAATTGTGTGTGTCGATTTCTGACCATACTGCCAATCAAGCACTCAGCTGGAGAACACTAACAGAATAGATTAAACCCAAACAACCTGTCACAGAAAGAAGAGATTTCGGCGGTGGTTCGTCCACCCGGGGGCACTCCGACAATCAAGTCAGTTATCTCTCAAAGATAGCAAAAGTGCTTAACTCACTATTCAGAGCATAAAAAGCATACCTTAGACCCATGAGGGTGCCTCTCTTTTATAGCCAACACAAACCTAGTCCCAATAGAAGCCTAACTTTAATGGACTCAGGATTACTGCTAATCTTGGACTCCCAATAGGATTGAGATAAACTCTCTAAGAGTCTTATCCTTACTCAAACTGAAGTCTTCTCCCATTCTAGGACTCTTAATCCTTATCCGTTTATCTCGGATTCTGGTATTCTCGCAGATAACCTCGGCCTAGC
The DNA here is from genome assembly GCA_030407325.1 of Camellia japonica. Classification (NCBI taxonomy): domain Eukaryota; kingdom Viridiplantae; phylum Streptophyta; class Magnoliopsida; order Ericales; family Theaceae; genus Camellia; species Camellia japonica. The sequence goes on from JAPPVO010002899.1 coordinate 6,026, forward strand.
CGAGATCATCTCGGCATCATGATCAGGACACGTGGCACCCCGGCCGACACTTCGATGACACCTCGGCCACGTGTCGTCATTCAAAATTTGTGTCCCCACACATAGTATATGAACTGGTAAAACGTCTTAATAGTTTGTAATATATGTATGTAAGAGGATGTTTGTAAGATTGCATATAGTAAACAATAGGTTCTGTTAAAACACAATATATGTTTTACCACACTACGTTCTGTTAAAACACAAATAATAATAATAATAATTAATTATTTTAATGGTCTCTAAAATATATGTTTTACCACACTTTAGTCCCCAAACTTTTAATCATTCTATTTTGATCCATAAAGTTTGCAATATGCTGTTACATTTTAGTCTCTTACGTAAATGTCATTCAAAATCAGGAAGATGATATTTTTAAAATTTTATAGAAAATATAAATAAAATCAAAATAACCAAATACACACATAATTTAAAAATATCTGTTTTGTAATATTTTGGTTTTTAAAATATACATTTTATTTCATTTTAGTCTTTGACGTATGCATTCTTGCATTCTTCGTCTCTAATATTTTAATTTTGTTACATGTTTTTTTTTTTTTTTTTGTAAAATTATGAACATACCCCCTTTTCATTTTGGGTGTTGATACTAAGGACTGACATGAAACAAAACTGCATACTTTAGGAACTAAATTGGAACGATTAAAAAAAATTGGGACTAAAGTGTAATATAACACATATTTTGGGGACTATTTATGTAATTAACTAATTAATTATTATTATTATTATTTTTCCCCACAATACCTGAAAGGATTAGTTTTGAACTTGACATTCACGTTTTTAATCGGTTTTTATTGCTTTTTATTTGCACAATAATTCAAACTTGACTAGATTTAGTATACTCCTAAAGTGACTGAAGACTTTGAACATTTTTAACCCTTTTTACTGTAAGTAGAAATTTTGGGCTTTAGCCTTGGGTCTTTTGATTCGTCAATAAAATACATTTGTTCTATATTCACAAATTCATCTATAATGATATAATAAGCGTATTGGACTCTATATGATTGCGTGTAAGAGTATTTTTTTAAGATTATAAATATTTTCCTTTCTCAAATATCGTTCTTATTAATTCAGGAATACTATTCTTATTAATCCATGAATAAAATGCATTTCTTGTTAATACTCTTTTGTCACAAAAGAGCGAGATTAGCAACCACTCAGTCATGGATAAATATCGGTTGATAATTTGGTATTTATGCATTGGTATTTGCGCTCTCGTAAATATTTTGAGAAAAAAAAAAATAAAAATGATTTTTCTATTAAGATCCAAGAGTTATGAATTAGCCATGTCAATAATTGTAATTTTTTTAATTTGAAATAAAAATAATCTTAATTACTCAGACTATTTCACAACGGTAAAATTATATAATGAAAAACCTCCAACTTACTCATGTATAAAAAACTTCATTTTTAATTGTGATGTGCGGTGTTTAGTTGTGCACCGAGACTACAGACCAACAATGTTGACTGTGGATAGATGTGACAATTTGATAGTAAAGTGAAAAAAAATAGTATATATAGAAATTCAATTAAGTCTTGGTTTGATTTTCACATTGGGACTAATTAAGTACATAAGGATCAAAAAAAGTTACAAAATTATAAAATGACAAAACACTTGACTTTTGATGCAAAATTACCAAATTGACCCATATACAAATAAAAAGTCGAAAAATGACTTGTAGCTCGAAAACTCCGAGGCTCCATTGGCCCGAATCGCAAAACGACGTCGTTTTGCGATTCTTTTTTTTTTTTTTCTTTTGTATCTGAAACAGGGAGAGAGGAAGAGAGAGAGAGCGAGAGAAAGCGAGAGAAGAGAGAAAGCGAGAGGCGAGAGAGAAGGAGGAAGAGAAGGTGATGGCGGTCGTCGCCGATCGATCGCCGGTGGGTAGATCGCCACTTTCTCTGTTTTCTGCATTTTTTTTTTTTTTGATGATGAGGATGATCTGCAGTATATATATGTTGTTGATGATGATGATGATCTGCAGTGTAAATTTTTGGTGTTGTTGATGATGATGATGATGATGATTTACAGTATATATATGTTGTTGTTGATTTTTTTTTTTTGTGTTGGGTGATTTGGGTTTGATTTGTGTTTGAGTTGGGTTTGATTTGGTTGATCTCTCTCTCTCTCTGTTCGGGTGATTTGGGTTTGATTTTTGTGTGATGATGATGATCTGTATTACTCTCTCTATTTGATTTGGGTTTGATTTTTGTTTGATTTTTGCTCTCTCTTTTTGATTTGGGTTTGATTTTTTATTTTTTTTTGGTTGATCTCTCTCTCTCTGCTCCCCTCTTCTCTTCTTCTTTCTTTCTTCTTTATCCTCTCTGTTTCAGAACAGAGAGAAGGAAAAAAAAAGAAGAAAGCAAAACGATGTCGTTTTGCGATTCGAGCCATTTCGAGCCACAGTGTTTTCAAGCTACAAAACGGAACTGTAAAAAGTCAAAAAAGCATCATTTCCAAGTGGAGGGTAATTTTGTCATTCCAATACAAAAAAGTCAAAAAAGCCAAACAAAAAAACCAAACGAACAAAAAAATCCCAAACTAAAAAAGTTAAAAAAACCAAAAAGCCAAACGACAGCACTTTCAGACTTTTGTTCAGAATTACTTGCGGTAGAGATCAAATTGATGAAATGTAAAGTCCATGAGTGCAATAAATTTGAATTATTGATTGTTATTTTTGAGTAAATTCTAAATAAAAAAATTGTGATTTTGTAGTTCCTCAGATATATAGTTTTAGTTGTTCGTGACATTCATGGCCCCAGACGACTTGCTTTATGTGAAAATTTCATTGCCATAGACGACTTTTAGATTGAATTTGGTGATATAGTAACTACCTTTTTTATTTGGGTCTTCCATGGATTACTATAGACATAAATTTGAGATACTTTTGGAAAATGGCGACACTCTTAAGTTGCAAAGAAATTTCTCCAAACCAAAGTCCTACTACTTCATGTACTGTACATGACGTACAGATAGACAAAACTGTGCAAATATTTATTTATTTTGTTGGCTCTTTTGGCTTTCGAAGGTTAGTATTGTAATTTTAAGCATGCCAGCAAGGATCAATCAGTCCTTACAGAAGATTAATTGCCAACCAATTATCAGACGATTGTATTTTAGTTCTTTCTGCCTCAATAGGAATGGCAACGGGGCGGGACGGAGCCGGGGATCACCCTCCCCGTCCCCGATCCCCGATGGTGGAAACTCCCTCCGTCCCCGGTCCCGACCCCAACGGGGAGCTCATAACTGCCCTCGCCCTTGCCCCCGCCCCTTAATAGGGATCGGGTTTCCCCGACCCCAAAAAGTCCCCGACCAAAAGAAGAAAAAAAAAATCAGATGCAACAACATCAGATTCAACATCAGATTCAAAGTTTGAGCTCAAATCAGTTCCAAAAAAAATCAGTTCCTTAACGGTGATCTGATGAGCTCAAATGTAATAAAAAAATAAATAAATAAATAAATCAGATCTAACAGATCTGTTCTTCATCATCATCATCATCATCAACAACAACATAAAATAAATAAATAAACCAGATCTAACAGATCTGTTGCTACATTCATGCTCAATATAATAATATAACAAATCGAGAGATAGAAATATTCCAGATCTAGGGTGAGGGTGTCACTGCCGGATCGGCGAAGCTTGGTCGGTGATGGTGGCGGATCGGCGAAGCTTGGTCGGTGATGGTGGCGGATCGGCGAAGCTTGGTCAGTGATGGTGGCGGATCAGTGAAGCTTGGTCAGTGATGGTGGCGATGGGAGAGAGGGAGATCGGCGGTGGGAGAGACGGTGGAGTTGTGGGAGGATGGAGATCGGCGGTAGGAGGAGGGAGATCGGCGGTGGGAGATGGAGAGAGGGAGACCGAGAGAGATGAGAGGCTGTGATGATGAGTGTGTGTGTGTGAGGTTCAGCCGTGCGTGCCTCTGTGTGTGTGAGTGAAAGTTTTGATTTATATATATATATATATATATATAGGGGCAAAATGGTAATTTTGCTTCGGGGAAAATTCGGGGCCGGGGACGGGCTGGGGCTTGAACACTGTTCACCGTCCCCGGCCCGAAACTGCTCAGGGTTTAATTTTGAATGCCATCCCCGTCCCCACGGGGGTATTTTTCGGGGAAAAACCATTCTCATCGGGATCGGGGGATCGGGTCCCCGTCGGGCCGGGTTTAAATTGCCATCCCTATGTCTCAATGAAGAGGACTTTTACTTGTGGCTTATTTAGGAGAATTTAGCAAATAACAACTAAGTGAAGAATAATTTCAGAATTTCATTAAGTAAAATGAAAAATTTACAATGATCTGACCTAGCGTCATAGAGGTTTACAGTAACAAGCTATTTGAAATTACTCCTATGAATGAAGTACAGTACAGGAATTTGAAGTATAGAAATGTAAAGAACTGTAAAAACTAGAAGGAAAACAAAGTAAATAAAACTGGTTTTTTGATCTGAGTCTCGATCCTCCTTTCTGGGGCATTTTCTGTTATTTATACTTTTCAATGATAACCGTCGAAGTAGGCTCCTAATCGTTGAAGTGTCCCTCCATGATGGTTGAACGTGCTCTCTCATAGTCAGTCTCACTACGCCATATTTGCAGTTAGGCTTCCCTCTTGATTTTGAATTTGAACCTTGTGAGTAACCATTAGGCCACATCACCTTATATCCCTCGATCATTCCAGTGCTACGCAGACCCATTATTACCAAAATGGACTGACACGTGTCTAATTATGGTTGGCAACTTGTATTAACTCCCCAAATTACCCTTTTCATGCCACGTATTGAATTGTGATTGGCTTGTACAATTTATATAGCCAACATATTTATTTCATTTTTATTGGATTATTATCTTCATCTGAATCATTGTTGTTATTATTATTATTTTGAATTAGATGCATGGATAGCACAATAAGGATGAAACGTTGTTCGAATTCCAAGCCAATCTCAAACTACTTGTTACAAAACTAAACATAATTTTAATTCAATACTAAACAGGAGGAAGCAAGAAAGATGGGATCGTCCAAGGCATGCAGTTGTTAATGGATGAGTTGAATAATTGTACAACAACTGAAGTTAAGGGGAAAAAAGGATCGTGAATTACCTTTTGTCAGTTTTTTTACCATAGAAATTGCTACTGAATACTTCTCCGAAAGAAATAAAATAGGTCAGGGTGGTTAAGGACTTGTTTATAAGGTAAAAATATTTCTTTCTGTGCTACCTAAAAAAATACGGTGGTGCACCAATTAATATACACACTAGTATACCAATTAGTGTTATACTATTATTATTAACCCTACCTATTATACAAATTATAAATATCCAAAACTTCTAAAACTATGTCACATCATCTATTAGTATACTAATTAATATATTAACTGGCACATATAACATTATTCAAAAAAATAAGATAAAAATATAATTTTTTCACTAGGAATGAAAATATTACTTTTCGCCTTTTTGTCATGCTTACATGGTACGAAGAATCAGGATTAATGCCGTGTGTATTTGTTTTGAATTTTTTGGATTAAGTTTTTTAACAACTTAGTTTTTTGTTTTTTCTTTTTAGTGAATATTTAAAATTTTAAGCATTTTTTTTTTCTTTTTTAGATGCACCTTACTTTGATATATCTAAAAAGTAGTAAAAATTTGTGAAAAAATATTTTAAAAAATTAATAAATACATAAAAATACAAAAAATATATTGAATTCTAGTATTTTTTTTTTTTTTGTATTTTTGGTATTTAATGAATTTTTAATTTTCGCAAAAATTATACTTTTTTATATATTTATGTTAGGTGTGTCTAAAAATTAAAAAAATTGCTTAAATATCAAAAAAATTCAGTAAAAACAAAAAAACACAGAAAACAAGAAAGTAGAATTTTCTGAAAAGTATTTTGAAAAACCAAAAACAAGCAAAGTAGTACTATTTTGCCATTCAAGAACTATTTTACATTTATATATATAATTATATATATATTTTCCAATCGAAATATCAAAGATATTTATTATCACAGATCTTTCTTATACTAACTATGTAAATCTTTTAATTATTACTATGTATTTTCTGAATACTTAATTCTCTTATTTTTAACTACTTCAATGAGTTTTGTAAGATGATTATAAGTCTAGACTTTCACGGAGTGTTGGTTAATGGGCAAGAAATCGCAATAAAAAGACTTTCTAGCTACTCAAGACAAGGATGAGAGGAGTTCAAGAATGAAGTTATATTGATCTCAAGGCTACAACATCGCAATCTTGTGAGACTTTTGGGTTTTTGCATGCAAAAAGATGAGAGAATATTAATGTACAAGTATTTGCCAAACAAAAGCTTGGATTTCTTTTTATTCGGTTTGTTACTTCGCTAACTTTAGATCAATCGAGCTTCTTATTTTGTTCTTGGTCTCTAGTGTGCCGATGTTTATTTATTTACTCTATACAAATTTTGTGGCAGATTTAACAAAACATTATTTACTAGATTGGAAAATGCGTGTCAGCATTATCGGAGGAATTGCTCAAGGGCTATTGTACCTACAAAAGTACTCTAAATTAAGAATCATTCATAGGGATTTGAAAACAAGCAATATTTTATTGGACAATGACATGAACTCAAAAATATCCAACTTTGGCACTGTTAGAATTTTTGGTGATAATGAAAATCAAGCAAATACAAACAAAATTGTTGGGATACAGTAAGTCAGATAGCTCTTTCGAATATGTAGATATAAAATTTCTTTATAAATATCTCAGATGCATCGGATTTCTAGAACAATATAAATCAACTGAATACTGGAAACAATGGTTACATGTCTCCTGAGTATGCTATGGATGGTCTCTTTTCTGTGAAGTCTAATGTTTTCAATTTTGAAGTTATGATGCTAGAGATTATAAGTGGGAAGAGGAACATAGGTTTCTATCGTCCTGATCGTGCTTTGAATTAGCTAGGATATGTGAGTAATTGCAATTCAGTCCAATTTTGTAAAATTTGCCTATTTGTTTTCCTAGACTGACTTTGTATGATATTTTTATAAACCTTTTTAGACATGGAACTTGTGGAAAGAAGCAAAGGGTTTGGAGTTAGTGGATCAAGCACTAGGTGACACATGTTCCATAAGTGAGACTATGCGATACATTCAAGTTGGTTTTTTGTGCGTTCAAGAAATTACAACTAACAAACCAAACATGTTAGATGTTGTGTCTATGCTTTACCAATGAAACAATGGTTTTACCTACTCCCAAGCAACGTGCTCTCTTCAAAATCATGGGTGTGACAAACGAAAGTACGAACTGTTAGGACTATGGGACACCAGAAATCAATCATACACAATAACTCAGAGATTTACGTGGTTCGGCAATTGCCTACGTCCATGGAAGTGATATCCACTATAGAATTATCCCGGGGAGATTACAACTCACACCTCACAACCCTTTATAGAATGCACTCTCACTCACAGATTATACACTCTGTGTTTGTTTTCTTCAGCTCTGTGTGTCACTCCCATATATCACCCCTCCTCACTCATCTCAATTTATAACAAGAGAGGAGAGTGGGCTTGGTGACAACAATGAGTGGGCTTGGTTATGCCACACTCACCATCTACCTTTGGTGAGTTGGTACTACCCCACCAGTTTCCTTTACCACATGGTGCCACCCACACCATGTAGATAGTGGGCTCCTTACCATATGGGTAGTGGCTGGAGCTAACAAGTCTTCCCCACCACGCCCACATGGATAACTGACTTCGCACTTGAAGTCCATTCCAGTCAGATTCTTGCAAACATCCAGTTTGTCTCTGGTGACACCCTTGGTCATCATGTCAGAAGGATTCTTGTCCGTGTGAATCTTTACTAGTTTCATTAGCTACTTTTCCATCACTTCTCGTATCTAATGATACCGGACATCAATGTGCTTTGTACGTGAATGGTACATGGAATTCTTGCTCAGATCAATTGCACTCTGACTATCACAAGGTACCTTGTATTCTTCCTGCTGTAGACCTAATTCTTGGAGAAATCGCTTTAACCACAACATTTCCTTTCTAGCATCTACGGCAGCAATGTACTCTGCCTCTGTTGTAAATAAAGCAACACACTTTTGTAGTTTGGACTGTCATGAGACAGCTCTCCCTGCAAAAGTGAACAGAAATCCTGATGTAGACTTTCTACCATCAAGATCACCTGCCATATCGGCATCTGTAAAACCCTTCAAAATTGGTTCAGCTCCTTCGAAACATAAGCACATCTTTGAAGTTCCTTTCAAGTACCGAAGAATCCATTTGACCACCTTCCAATGCTCCTTTCCTGGATTGGCGAGGAATCTGCTCACAACGCCAACTGCATGAGCTATATCTAGTCGGGTACACACCATTGCATACATCAAACTTTCTACTACGGAAGAATAAGGGATTGCCTCCATTTCTTTTCTTTCAGAGCTGGTCGTAGGACACGAACGCTTTGTCACATTGAAATGGTTGGCTAGTGGTGTGCTGACTGGCTTGGCATCTTTCATGTTAAACCTTTCAATCACCCGTTCAACATATTTCTCCTGTGACAGCCATATCTTCTTGGCTTTCCTGTCACGAACAATCTTCATGCCCAAAATCTGCTGTGCTGGGCCTAAATTCTTCATGTCAAAATACTGCGAGAAGTCCTTTTTCAACTTGTTGATCATAGTAGTATCCTGTCCGATGATCAGCATATCATCGACATACAACAGTAGGATAATGAAGTTTCCATCCGAAAACCTTCAGAAATATACACACTGGTCTACCACCATTTTTGTGTACTCGTGATCCACCATAAATGAATCAAACTTCTTGTACCATTGTCTCGGCGCCTATTTCAAGCCGTAGAGACTCTTCTTCAGTTTGCAGACTAGATTATGTTTTCCTTTAACTTTAAATCCTTCTGGTTACTCCATGTAGATCTCTTCCTCGAAATCACCATGGAGAAAGGCAGTCTTGACATCCATTTGTTCTACTTCCAGATTCAAGCGAGCTACTAATCCCATAGCTACTCAAATGGAAGTCATCTTCACAACTGGGGAGAAGATCTCATCAAAATCAATTCCTTTTTTCTGCCCAAAGCCTTTGACCACCAAACAAGCTTTATGCTGCAATAGTTTACCGTTGCCATCTTTCTTTAACTTATACACCCATTTGTTCTTCAAGGCTCTCCTGCCTCTTGGAAGTGGAACAAGCTCATAAGTGTGGTTTTTCTGCAAAGAACTCATCTCCTCCTTCATGGCTTACATCCAACAGTCTTTCTATGTATGACTCTTTGTTTCTAAAAAACTCTCAAGCTCCCTTTCATTAGTAATTAGAATATACTGAGAAGCGGGATATTTGGTTGATGGCACGGCAGCTCTTCTAGATCTCCGCAACTGAGGCCCAGTTGCCTCTAGTTAAGGGTTGCTCCCCCTGCTCAACACCCTCTTGTAGACACCCCATTTTTGACCGTCCTCAAGACTTGGACATCACCGCTTGAACACTCGGTGATCACCCATGTTCGTGTTCGTTTTGAGTTCCCGAAGGTCTCGGTTATGCGCCTTGCCTCAGGATCTCTCAACTCGACTGTTTTGTGTTTGATTTTGCACCAAACACTTGTGTTTTTACTTCTGTGTTTTTGTTTCTCTCACATTTGTTTGAAAATTCCATGCCATACACTGCTTCCCCTCTGCTGCTGTCAACTACAGGATTCTGCAGGAAGAAATAGCCGGCCGGCTACTTGGAGTGCCGACCGACCAAATACAATTAGCCGGTGGCTCAACCAATGGTTGATCACCATTCCCTTCGGCCGGTGGTGTTCCCACTTGGTCGGTGATGCTCCCCAGTGCTCAGAGAAGCATCCTTGGGACTTGTGCAAATTTTCAGAGGAGCAGGGCAGTGTAAACAGAGGCAACAGTGCTATGGCAGCGAGTTTCCGAGCGGGGCAAGTCAAGCATACATCATTCGCGCATTCCGAGACAGAGTGTAGACACCCCATTTTTGACCGTCCTCAAGACTTGGACGTCGCCGTTTGAACACCCGGTGATCATCCATGTTTGTGTTCGTTTGGAGTTCCCGGAGGTCTCGGCTACGCGCCTTGCCTCAGGATCTCCGAACTCGACCGTTTTGTGTCTGGTTTTGCACCAAACACTTGTGTTTTGCCTTGGAGGGGCAAGGAATGCCTTGTGAGGCATCCCCACACATCACCGGCCATGGCTAGAGGCCACCGGCTGTTGTTTGTGTCCACCAGCAATGTATATTGCCGGCCAGCACTCTTCTTGGCCGACCAGCCATCAATTTTGTCAAATGACAATTTTGGCCAGCTGACTACTGTTCATCTGCTTTTAGCAGATATTTTGTGCTAGCTGTGATAGCTGGCACCCACTCCATTCCCCTCCATACACGTGTATGGGGGGATTTCCCTCTTGGATGGCTTGTTTTGTAAGCCTTACAAGAGGGAATTGCCTATATAGGAGAGCTTCCTCTCTTTGGCCAAGGGTTAGACTTTTGTTAGACATTTTAGACAGCTTTTGTAAAGCTTGAGTTCTAGGGTTAGGTTTAGATACATATTCTATCTCTATAAGTATGTGTTTTGTCCCACTTTTGCTCAAAAACACACACCAACACACCATCTCTTGGACCTGAGACCTTTGGAGGGTTGTTTTAGTGTTTTGGAGCTGGATTAACGCCAAGGAAGGCTGTTGGAGCATTGCTTGTGAAGGTGGTCTTCAAGGGTAAGAAACTTCCCTTTTATTCCCCATTTTTGCATTGCTTTTCTACCTATCTTAGAGCTGTTTTTGTGTTTAGTGTATAACATAAAAAAGTTCTGTTTTTAGCCCTCTTGATTGTTTGTTAAGAGTGTTTTGTGGTTTGGGTTTGTTTGACCCCTCTTAGGCCTTGAGAGGCTCCTTTTTGTGCTATTTTGTGCAAGTTTTGGGACTTTGGCGTTTGGGCCTCTTCACCACTAAGATTTCAGTGGTGAAGATGGTGCCTTGAAGTCTCAAGAAGGAGAGGGCCACCCCCTCCCCTTGTAGTCCTTGAAAAGGACCAATTTTGGCCTCTTAAGGGAGCATCTAGCTTAGGCTTTTGTTGATCATGCCATGGCTATATTTTATGCTTATATTGTCATGATTTAACTTTGTATTAAGTTGGTTTTGGTACACCATGCATGCTTAGCATACCTACCATGTAATGCCTTGGTATTGCCTTAATATGCCTTAGGTTGTTAGCCTTTGTTCTAGCATGTTTTAGGCTTAGCCTTGTGAAGGTTTTGTGCTTATTTTGCCATGTTTTAGGTCTGTCCATAGTTGCTTGGGTCGATCTTGGCATGCTTAGTATAGCTCCTTTGTATTTGAGCTTGTATGCTTTAAGTATGTGAATGTGTAGCATGTGTTGCTTGCATCATTTGAGTGGTTTGGCACCATTTGTAACATCATTTCAGTCCCTAAGACATGCTCATATGCTTGCCTTGGATACCTCTTTGAAGCTTTGAAAGCTTGTCTTGCATGCTCCATGTTTTAGCATTTGTGCATGCCTTTGAATTTGAGTCACTTAGATGCCATTTAAGTGGTCTTTTGGCCTTGTTTTAACATGCTAAAATCTGTTTTTAGTTGTTTAATGCATGCCATGTTTGCCTTGCTAAGTGTAGTTCAATGTATCATTAGCTTGCTTTGAGTACCTGGACCATTTGCATGCTAATGTTTGCCTTGTTTAAGTTGGTTTGGCACCTCTTATAACATGATTTTAAAGCTTTTCATTGCATGCTAATTGTCTATTGTTTGGTCTCTTTAAGTGTGCTTAAGAGTTGCCTTTATATGCCTAAGTGTTGGATCATGAATGCTTGCATGTTTGTTTGCATTTTGGCCTTCACTTCCATGGTTTTGGCCACTGTTTTAGGCCTATTTAGAGCTGCCTAAATCATGTTTAAGTCCATCTTTTCATTAGTTTGCATTGCCTCATGCTTGCTTGTATGCTTGCATAAGTGCCTTGCCATGCCATGTTGCACCCTTAGCTTGCATGCCTAGGTTGCATTACATCTTGCATGCATGCCTTGTCCCTTGATTAGTGATAGGGATTGGGCTTTGGTTTGTTTGTTTGCATTGCATTTCATTTGAAATGAAAGATGCACACTTGGCCTCTTGGGCCATCACGCATTCAAATGCGCCATTGGTGGTCCAAGAACCAAGGACCATGTCCCTTTGAGTTGTACACATGATAAGGGACTTGGTTGGTGCATACATTGTTTGGATTACATTGCCATGCAAGGTTTTGCCCTTTGCTGCTGTGAGTTGCAGGTTCTGCAGGAACTTTTTGCCGACCGGCAACATTTAGTGCCGACCGGCCATTGATAAGGGCCGATAACTTTATCCTCAGCCGATGATCACATCCTACGGCCGGTGGCCATTCTACTCAGCCGATGGTGATCTCCAATGTCCAGAGAAGCATCCTTGAGATTTTTGCAGTCTTCAGAGGTGTATAGCAGGGAAAACAGAGGCAGCCTATGCATGGCACTAACTTTCCGGGCGGAACCGAGCATGCATCGCATTGGGCCCTTTTCCCGAGGCGGTTTACTGTTTTAATTAGATTAATTAATTTATTTAATTAATTTAATTGGTCTGTAATAATTTAATTAGCTAGAATAGTTAATTCGTTATTCGGACTGTATTATATTCTTTTGGTCCCTCCGGGCGAGGGCGAATCTGTAATAAGTGTGGGTGCGTGTGCATGCATGTCTTCCAATCCCCGCTTCTTTCTTCCCTTTTATTTACCTGCTTATGATGGTAGATTAGGGCACGTCTAAATTAGCATACCTCATGCAATGCATGCGTGCATCCATGCATTTGTCTAGCATGCACCGGGCTTGGTACATCATACAAACTGCATTGTATTTTCAATTCCAAATTGAATACGTGATAGTTGTAGCATTTCACATGCCACTTTAGGGTTTGCCGAGCCCATCCTAATCATATCCTGTATGTGTTGCATTAGCCACTTAACATGAACTAGGACATGCATGTTTGCTAACTAGTTTATTGTTTTGGCATGGAGTACAATGTAAGTATTTATGCTTTAGCATCTCGCATGCGTGTGAATGTTAACATGACAGCGTGATTACCATGTAGCTAAATGCTTATATGAGATAAACTGCCTGATTGCCTGTGGGTGAAGGTTGGATTGTTTGAGTTGGAAAAACTAGTTGAAATCCGTGTTTTAGCCTACTTGCGAGTAGCAAATTCCAAAGCATTTTCAAAACAAACGGATATGCAATGCTTGTTTCCAAATTAGGCAATCTAGTCTATACTTGTTTGCTGTGCGCATAACATAGTAATTCTAGGCTAATAACCGGAATAAGAACACATAACGTTTTCAAAATCGGGTATCATGGTTAGTAGAGGCCGGTCTTCGGACCGGGCGAAAGGGGGTGCTCATAGCTGACCTTCCCCGATCGTACCCAAGCTCCCGAGCCAAGACAACTTTGGTGATGACGGACACGTGGCCTTTGGCACCGAGTCAGGGTTTCCTAAATTTCCCCATTAAAAAATATTTAGGTGGCGACTCTGTATCTGGCAAAGCAGTCCATGTTTGGCACTTCTTTTCAAAAATCTGTTTCTCAAAACCATTTGCCGGATTTGGACTCTTTGGTTCAGATTTAGAACCGTGGCACAAAGGGAGTCCGAACTGTAGCGAGGTCCCCTGCGGGCTTGTTACACATAGCTGCGGCAGTCTCTTTAGCTTCACATTTAAATTATTTTTGTGATTAATTTGTTAATTAATTAGAGGGTCTGTAATAATTAATTAGCTAGGATAGTCGATTCATTATTCGGACTGTATTATTCTTTCGGTCCCTTCGAGTGAGGGCGTATTTGTAATAAGTGTGGGTGCGTGTGTGCATGTCTTCCAACCCCCACTTCTTTTTCCCTTTTACTTACCTGCTTTGATGGTTAGTATTAGGACATATTTAAATTAGCATACCTTATGCTATGCATGCGTGCATCATTCATCAGTATTGCATGCACCAGGCTCAGCGCATCATGCTAACTGCATCGTATTTCAATTCCAAATTGAATACGTGTTATCTGTTGCACTTCACATGCCATGTTTAGGATAGCCGAGCCTGCCTAGATTGCATCTTTGCATGTGTTGCATTAGCCATTTTAAAACATGAACTAGGATCATGCATATGATTACTAACTAGTTTCTGTTTTGGCTTGGAGTACTCGGTAAGCATTTATGTTTTAGCATCATTGCATGAGTGTGAGTGTTGCCATAATAGCATGATTACCATGAGGCTAGCTGTTTATGTGATATAACTGCTTGAATGCCAGTGGATGGAGGTTGAATTACCCGAATTGGAATAAGGCATTAAACTGTGAGTTTTAAGCCCACTAGATAGTGGCAAAACCATCTTTTTCTAAAGCCCACTTGGGGGTGGCAAAATCTGCATTTTCAGCCTACTTGCGAGTAGCAAACCACTTTAAAAAAAAAAAAAAAAAAAAAAAAAAAATGAAATGTTTTGTTCCAATTCGGGGGATTCGGTCTATACTTGTTTGCTGTGCGCATCACGTAGTAAATCTAGGCTAATAACCGGAATAAGAACGCATAATGTTTTCAAAACAAGATATCATGATTAGTAGAGGCCGATCTTTGATCGGGCGAGCGGGGGTGCTCATAGCTGACCTTCCCCAATCGTATCCAAGTTCCTGAGCCGAGGCAACTTTGGTGATGACGGACACATGGCCTTAGGCAAACGAGTCAGGGTTTCCTAAATTCCCCCATTAAAAAAATATTTAGGTGGCGACTCTATATCTGGCAAAGCAGTCCATGTTTGGCACTTCTTTACAAAAATCTGTTTTCTCAAAAACGATTTGCCTGATTTGGACTCTTTGGTTCAGATTAAGAACCGTGACAATTTGAGTCCGAACTGTAGCACTGAGGCCTCACACGGGGCGCGTCTACAGTTTTTGGCGACTCTGCTGGGGAAAATTAGAGAACTTGACTCGAACTCGTGATATCTTGTTTTAACTACACTTGTGTTTCTTTGCATTGCATGTGCATTGGTGCGCCTAGGACACCGTGTTGGCCATCTGCTATTCCTGAGCGGTTTGCCGGAGGCTTGACTTTGTCAAAGCATGCCATAAGGCTGACCGGTTGCGGCTCTGCCAGTATGGGAACAAACCCCGGTTTTACCGGGCACCCTTTCGACCATTCGACCTAGTGCATATTTGGAATCCATAGTGACCATTCCAAACTAGGACAGGTTGCTTACCCGATATAGGTTGTTTGAAATCGCTGCGTGCGTAGTGAAACCCTAGCTCCTGACAAAATAGGACAGGGAAACCCTACCCCAACATAGGGGTGTTTTGGCTCTCACTTATCTGCTATGTGCTTTAGAGTGCGTCTCTACAGGAAGGCGTGTATCAGTTTGCAAGTTTGGGCATCAGGCTTGCAGGCATCAGTGTTTTTCGGAATCAGTTATCTGCGGGTATCAGATTCAGACTTGGGGGCAATGATTTGGAAACAGTGATTAGTGATTGAGGAACAGTGTATTCAGCTTATCGACAGTGTGTTGTGATACCCAACTGTGTGTTGTGTGTTTATTTTACGCTGTTATGCTGTCCGTTTATCTAGTTGTTTTATTTCCTTATTATCGCTTTATTTATCTTTTTGCTAGGTAGTTTAGCGCGATTGCTTCTAACCCAGTAGATATTCCCCAAGCACTCTGGACTAGAGGTCGTCGACTCCATCGATCTAAGGATCTGATAGACGGACAACCAGTGTACTACTCGCTACCCCCGATTACTAGACGAAGGGCAGTTAGGCAGAAGATATCAGTCCAGCGATCAGTACAGAGGGCTTTGTCTACCCCACCTGAGTACAGTAGGGATCAGGGTTTTGTTTCTCCCGCAGAGAGGGAATATATACCGGAAATTCAATCAAATCAGAACAGTATGGCAAGCTTAGAGGAGATGGTGCGCCAGCTCCAAGAAAGCATTAAAACAATACAGCAAGACGCTGTTCGACAGGCGGAGTTCGCCAAACAACAGGCCACGGTTATGACTGAACAAGCAGAGTTAATCGTAAGGCTACAACAGCAAGCCGAGCATCTGCTTCGCATCAAGCTCCTCCCCAGCCAGGAGTTCCAACACTCGGGGAGACAGTTAATGTTCAGAATGATACAGACGTTCCCACAGGGCCACTTCCGCCCCCGATCCTACCCCAAATCCTACCCCAGTTATCCAAAACGCCCACCAACCTACCGGACTCCCCCTTTGAGTTCGAGACAGATCCCACAGCATTGACGTTGAGCAAAGCTTGAAAAGCTGTTCAAGAGATCCCAGGGAGTCAAGACCATCCCTGACATTGAAGATGGATATACCGATGCAGCTGTGATGCTGCCAGACAGATTCAAGATGCCGCATATCGACCGATTTGATGGATCCAGGGATCCCATGGTGCACCTGAGATTGTTTTCAGATATCTTAAGACCAATAGGCCTCACCATACTGCAGAAGCTGTCTCTATTCGGCCGGACCCTGTCTGGCGTGGCAGCCATCTAGTACGCCAAATTAGAAGACGAAGTCAAAAGAAACTGGGACGAGATGACTGAGGCCTTCATTGCACAATACTCATATAATACGCAAATCGAGATTACGACCCGTGATCTTGAGACAACAAGATAGGAGCCTAAAGAGAGCTTTTCGAAGTTCGTGACCTGATGGAGGGCCAAGGCCTCGATGATGACCCTAAGGCCCATAGATAAAGATCAGATTAGGATGATTGTGCGTAATCTCCAGCCTAAGCTGATGCAGAAAATGATCGTGCTCCCCTTCCCTACCTTTTCAGATTTGCATGAGATGGGAGTACAGATTGAGGATGCCTTGAAGCAGGGCTTGATTGATAATGACAGAGAGCAACCCAGGAGAATTTTTAACTGCAACACCAATACAGGCCCGAGCGGCGTTACAACTACAAGAGCCTCGGAAGTGAGTATGGTCACCACCATTCCCCCTCCAAGAACCATGGCAGCCACGCCATTCTCCGGTGTGTCCGGAAGCAATACACAAACACCCAAATACCCGCCCAAAAACCAAAGAGCCTTCGCTCCACTATATATGCCCATGTCCAAAGCTCTGGGGGTTTTAATCAGAAAAGGGCACTTGAAGCCCCTAGAGCCGCAGCATTACCGAAAAGACTTCCCCCTACCTACAACCAGCCAAATATTGCGCATTTCACCAACAGCACGGTCATGACACTGACCTGTGCTTCCGATTACGTCATGAGGTTCAAGATCTCATCGATAACGGGGTGATTCTGCCTCCCGAGAAACCCAATGTTACAACAAACCCTCTCTCACCGCACAACCAAGATCCACCTCCCAAAAGAATCAACTTTATCCAGACTGGGGACGTGGCTTACGATCCTAGCATATATATCACCCCTTTCCACCTACCTAAGCTGGAAGTGCTCCTTCCTGACTGCACCGACTTGTGCATTTTGGACATCTCCAGAACCCAACCTGAGCCAATGGTGGTGACTGTCGAAGACAGAAGATGGGAGATTTCAGAGGAGAATGGGATTGTTGAGCCAGAGTCCGAGGAATCTGGGAGTTTTATTGAGAAGGTATACAGTTCGAGTGACTACATTTCGTCAGTAGGCCAGGATGGGCCAAATGTGGAATTGCCGACAGGGGCAGAGCTGTGTGTGATCCAAGGGGATGGATTTGGACAGAGGACAGACGATTTGACGGCTGTGGAAGAGGACCTTGCCAACCTCCAGTTTTTCAGGGACCAAGATCCAGGGGACGTAGCAGTCAACTGGTTTGATTATGAGGAATCAGCGGAGGCTACCGGGTGGTTGGATGATCAACCGGATGTTGTGGAAGAGTTCCAACCAGAACAAGGTCCGGCAGGGGCAAGAATGTCAGTGACGATCGGGCAGAGTACATCGCCGGAGAGCGCTGGTGTCAAGAATTTCGCTCAGGATTGGAGCATTTTGAATACAGGAATTATTGAACAGTCAGCTGCACTGACACAGTTGGAACAGGAAAGGTTTGAGGATTCTAAGAGAATCAGGAAAGCTAAAGCCCATGAGGGGACTAAAACTGCTATGTACACAGAAACAAAGAATGCTGCAAGCATATGGATGGAGGGTACTGCGAGCACGAGAACAGTCATACCAGCCGGACATGTGTTTGTCGGCTGCCGATGGAATGTGGTGGGAGGATGATGATTTATGTCTTGTCCACACGGATGAGGATTGGGAAGTAACCAACCAAATGATACTAGTACATCGGCGAAGTCGATCACATGACTAGGAGTGGACGGTATTTCAAGCCTTCACACCTAGATCAACCAGAGGCGTCTCGGAAAGATAGGGAGGCAGAAAAGCAAAAAGAGAAGCAACTTGAAGACGAGGCTGTGCTCAAACAATTGAAAAAGATACAAACAGATATCTCCATCTGGGGACTGCTTATGGCATCGCGGGTGCATATGCAAGTTGTCTTATTGGCCATGGACAAGGCCAAGCTCTCGATAGAAACCATGCCGGAGCAGCTGGTGGGATTAGTTTTTCCGGGAGGAGCTACCCTAATGTTGACTTTCTCCGACAAGGAATTGCCACCTGAGGGTGCGAATCACAATAAGCCACTCTACATCTCTGTGGAATGTAGAAACAAATGGATACCCGTGGAACTTGTCGACACAGGGTCCGCCATCAATGTGTGCTCGGCAAGAACCGCATATGCAATCGGTTTAAAGACCGCGAACTTTGTGCCGACAGCCCAGGTGATTCGGGCATATGACAACACGAGCAGAGAAGTCATGGGGACAGTGAAAATTCAGACCAAGGTTGGGCCGGGACAGCATGAGATAGATTTCCATGTCTTAGAGGTTCCTGCAACCTTCAACCTACTTTTGGGGCGGCCGTGGCTGCATCAGGTGAAGGCAGTGTCATCCACCTTACATCAGATGGTGAAATACCCCCATGGAAAGGGAGTAGCCATTGTTTTTGGGAATTCATCGATCCATCCACCACCAGAAGTATCCACGCCAGTTTTGGAAATTGAGCACGGTATGGAGGATGTGTTCATGTCGGGTTTTACCTTGGCCGAGGCTCGGGTAGTTCAGAACATCATGGCTGTTAATGAGGGGTTGTATGTCAGTGCTCAATCAGTATACCTCATGAATAAGCTCCAACACATCCCCGAGATGGGATTGGGAAAGAGTGGCCGGAAGGGCGTTGCAGCATTGGCCGAGGTGCCACACAACCCCCATACCTTTGGCTTGGGTTATCTGCCCACCAAAGAGGATTGGGTAAGGAAAAGTAAGGAGATGGCTGGGAGAGCCAGAGTGAAGCAGGCGGGGAAGCCTTTTGAACTAATGCATAGACCCATTCAGGGTACCCTAAACGGACGCTTCGTCCGGGAGGGGGAGGACTTTCCATTTTGTGGCTTCCCAGAGCCGTGGCTGAACGTGGAGAGGAAGCGCGTACCAGGTTTTGAGATCTTCTTTGATCTGCAATTATCCGGGGATGATGTTGCCGAAGAGCAGACAGACCCAACAGCTGAGGTTAAGCAGAGCAAGAAGGTAGAGTCTGAGGACGCCGAAAGTGAAATGGGGGTAGCACTGGCATGTCTACTTTCAGATCCTCCGATCGAACAGAAGTGCTTGGGGGATAACTTCTCGGTGTCCATGATCGGGAATGAAACGGCTGCGGGCCTACCAGCAAACATTTTGGATGCATCCATCGCACCCTCCCTCATTTGGCAGTACGAGGAGGGATTTTTGTCAAGCAGCACTGGGTCAGGTAGTGAACCAGAATCTGATTCCTCCGAATCTGTTGAGTCGGAATCAGGTTCCAGCTCGACGGAGTCTGAGTCTAGTATTCCTGGGGGTGATAACCTGGATGCCACAGTCCTGTCCAGGTCGTCTTTTTCTTTCTCTTTTGAGTCTGTTGTAATAGAAGAATCGGACGGTTTGGATGTGCTTAATGAGAACGATGTGGATGTGGTTTCTAAGTACTTTTCTGTGCCTTTGATTTATTGCTTGAATCAGGACTTTCAAAATTTTGACAAAAACGACGAGGAAGAAATTCCTCTGGTTTTGCAACGATTAATTGATCAAGAGCAGGAAAGATTTGTTGAACCTTTAGTTGATGAAATCACTACTATGAATATTGGTACTGAGGAGGACCCGAGGCTGGTCCAGATCGGGTCCACGTTGTCTTCAGAGGAATGCGAGCACTTAGTCGCTTTATTGAAAGATTTCAAAAATGTTTTCGCGTGGTCCTACGAAGACATGCCTGGGATCGATCCTGAGATTGTATAGCACCGGATCCCTCTTGACCCCGAGGCTCGACCCATCAAGCAGAAACTCAAAAAGATCCGCCCGGACTGGGCCCTCAAGATTAAGGAAGAGGTCACCAAGCAAATTGACGCAGGGTTCCTGTTGGTTTCCGAATACCCGACTTGGTTGGCCAACATTGTTCTGGTGCCAAAGAAAGATGGCAAGATCCAGGTGTGCGTGGATTTCAGGGATTTGAACAGAGCTAGTTTGAAGGACGACTTTCCCTTATCGCATATTGATGAGTTGGTGGATTTCACAGCGGGGCATGCTTTGCTTTCGTTTATGGATGGCTTCTTAGGCTACAATCAGATAGTGATGGCACCTGAAGACCGGGAAAAGACTGCCTTCACCACCCCGTGGGGGACCTACTGCTACAGAGTGATGCCATTTGGGCTGAAAAACGCTGGAGCTACATATCAATGGGCTGCGACCAGGATATTGCATGACATGATCCACAAAGAGGTTGAGGTGTACGCAGATGACATGATTGTCAAGTCCAAAGAAAGAGAGGGCCACTACACCGCCTTGCAAAAGTTCTTCCAAAGGATTAGAGAATTCCGGTTGCGGCTGAATCCTCAGAAGTGTACGTTCGGTGTTACAGCAGGGAAAATGCTAGGGTTTCTGATTACACAGAAAGGTATCGAAGTCGACCCTTCCAAAATCAAGGCCATCTTAGAAATGCCACCACCAATGACTGAAAAGGAGGTGCGAGGCTTTCTAGGTAAAGTGCAATTCATAAGAAGGTTTATCTCAAAATTAACCTTGACTTGTGAACCACTTTTTGGTCTCCTGAAGAAAGGAAAGAAATTCCAATGGACGGCCGATGCCAAGATACTTTGAACAGATCAAGGAATACTTTACACGTGCCACCCGTGTTGTCACCAGCAGAGCCGGGAAAACCGTTGATATTGTACCTTTCAGTAACTGAGACTACAATGGGCTGTATCTGCTCGCGCAAGAATCAAAGGACAAGGTGGAGAGGCCATCTACTATCTGAGCAAGAAGATGTTGGAGTATGAGACTCGCTACACACCGCTGAAGAAGGCTTGCTTAGCCTTGGTATGGGCTACCAGGAAGCTGCGGCACTACCTGTTAGCTCACTCCGTAATGTTGGTTTCACGACTGGATCCCATCAAATATCTTTTCGAGAAACCGGCACTTACGGGTAGGCTAGCTCGTTGGTTGCTTTGCTTTCCGAATTGATCTGAAATACGTGACACGCAAGTCAGTCAAAGGGAAGAGTAGTAGCAGAATTCTTAGCCGATCATCCAGTGGAAGGGGGTGAAGCAGTTGAGTACTTATTCCCAGATGAGGCCATTTTGCACATCGAAGATGAAACTTGGACGATGTACTTTGACGGAGCGTCAAACCAGTACGGATATGATATAGGAGTGTTGTTGATAGCACCCGACAATTCCCGTATCCTCTCTAGCATTCAAACTCCGGTTCAAAGTCTCGAACAATGAAGCAAAATATGAGGCATGCATTGCCAGTCTAGAAGCAGCCCTGGAACTAGGGGCAAAACGGTTGGACGTCATCGGCACTCGAACCTTGTTGTGTCTCAAGCAAAAGGAGACTGGAAAGTCAAAGAAGAAAAGATGATAATGTATCACCAACCCTGGACTTGTTAATTCCTCGGTTTGAGAAGCTAAACTTTGCTCATCTACTAAGAGAACAACAGGTTCGCAGATTCACTAGCAACTCTATCTTCCATGATAGACATCCCAGTTTGGAGTCCAGATGCGTCCAGTCATCATTGACCAGAAGTTTGCGCCAGCATATGAATCAATTGCTGCTATAGATGAGGTTCAAGATGAGAACCCCTGGTATTACGACATTTGGAACTTCTTGGAGAAAGAGGCGTATCCACCAGGGGCAAATGCCAAGGATAAAAGGGCAATTAGAAGAATGGCCGTTCAGTTCATCATCTGCGGCGGTAAACTGTATAAGAGAGGTCATCTGGGAATGCATAAGCTGTGTGTAGAAGCCGAAGAATCGAAGCGCCTAATGGAGGCCATCCATGGAGGAGAATGTGGTGCACATATGAACGGGGTAATGTTGGCTTGGAAGATCCTCAGACAGGGTTACTATTGGTCCACCATGGAGGAGGATTGTATCGGCTTTGTTCGGTGATGCCACAAATGTCAGATCCATGCAAACCGCATGAACATCCCGCCGTCGAAACTATACAACATGACTTCGCCATGGCCATTTTCAGTTTGGGGAATCGATG
>JAPPVO010002900.1:0-31149 GCA_030407325.1 Camellia japonica
AGGCACACTTGAGAGTGGTGCTAGAGTTACTTAGAGTCCATAAGCTTTATGCTAAGTTCGGGAAGTGTGAGTTCTGGCTAGAAGAGGTGAAGTTCTTAGGCCATGTAGTTTCTGGGGAAGGGGTGTCTGTTGATACATCCAAGACTGAAGCAGTGCAAGATTGGGCACAGCCTAAGAGTGTGTTTGAGATCCGCAGTTTTCTGGGATTAGCTGGGTATTACCGTCGGTTTGTGAAAGATTTCTCCAGGTTAGCTTCACCGTTGACTAGATTGACTCGGAAGGGAGTCAAATTTGTATGGAGTGAGACTTGTGAAAAGTCGTTTCAGGAATTGAAGGTTAGACTGACCACCGCTCCAGTCTTGATTATTCCGGAGAGAGGGTTGGGTTATGCAGTCTATTGTGATGCCTCACGAGAGGGTCTGGGTAGTGTGTTAAGCAAGAGGGGAAAGTGGTTGCCTATGGCTCACGTCAGTTGAAAATTCATGAGAAGAATTACCCTACGCATGATTTAGAATTAGCAGCTGTGATTTTTGCCTTGAAGATTTGGAGGCATTATCTTTATGGTGAGAGGTTCGAGGTATTCTCGGATCATAAGAGTCTGAAATATCTGTTTACACAGAAAGACTTGAATTTGAGGCAGAGGAGGTGGATGGAGTTCATTGAGGATTATGACTTCGAGTTGCACTATCATCCGGGGAAGGCCAATGTTGTGGCCGATGCCCTTAGTCGGAAATCTGTTGGTGACTTAGCTAGTATAGCCATCCGGGAGTGGGAGATGTTGGGTGCAGTTGGGGAGTTTGATTTGCATCTGGGCGAATCCGTAGAGGCTGCGGCCTTGTTTTCTGTTGTTGCACAGCCTACACTTGTGACTCGAGTGTTAGAGGCTCAGAGGGGTGACCTTGAGGTAGAATCTCTCCGAGAGAGAAAAGATTTCCATTGGAAGATTGAGAAGGGTTTGACGGTGTATCCCGACCTGAGTGTGAGATACCGAGACCGTCTGTTTGTGCCGGAGTCTTGCCGAGAGGAGGTACTCCGAGAGTTTCATCATTCACGCCTTGCGGTGCATCCGGGAGGTACTAAGATGTATCGGGATTTGGGCCGCCAGTTTTGGTGGCGGGGTATGAAGAGAGATGTGGCAGCTTTCGTATCTAGGTGCCTTACTTGTCAGCAAGTGAAGGCTGAGCATCAGAGGCCAGCGGGTTTGTTGCAACCCTTGCCTATTGCCGAGTGGAAGTGGGAGCATGTCACTATGGACTTCGTTGTGGGTCTTCCGAAGACTCAGCGGGGTAGTGATGCCATTTGGGTGGTTGTAGACCGGTTGACTAAGTCGGCGCACTTCATTCCTATGCGTGTTAGAGATTCGGTAGATCATCTTGCCGACTTGTATATTCGGGACATAGTGAGGTTGCACGGGGTCCCAGTGACGATCGTCTCAGATAGAGATCCTCGTTTCACTGCCAGGTTGTGGCAGAGTTTGCAGAGTGCTTTAGGCACTAAGTTGACCTTTAGCACAGCTTATCATCCTCAGACTGACGGACAGTCAGAGCGAACTATTCAGATCCTTGAGGATATGTTTCGGGGTTGTGTTCTCGACTTTAGTGGGTCGTGGGAGAGGCACTTGCCATTAGTGGAGTTTGCCTACAACAACAGTTTCCAGTTTAGTATTGGTATGGCACCGTTTGAGGCCTTGTATGGCCGACCGTGTAGATCTCCAGTTTGTTGGGCCGAGGTGGGTGATGCACCTCTGTTGGGTCCGGAGTTGGTGAGGGAAACAACGGAGAAAGTTGAGCTTATCCGTAAGAGGCTTGTTACAGCACAGAGTCGTCAGAAATCTTATGCTGACCGTAGGAGGAGACCTTTGGTATTCGAGGTGGGTGATCATGTCTTTTTGAAGATATCACCTAGGCGGGGTTTAATGAGGTTTGGGAAGAGCGGGAAGTTGTCCCCTCGGTTTATTGGGCCTTTTGAGATCCTTGAGAGGATTGGCGAGGCTGCTTACCGTTTAGCTTTGCCATCGCAGTTATCCGGAGTTCATGATGTGTTTCATGTGAGTATGCTTCGGAAGTATGAGCCAGATCCGTCACATGTGTTGGATTGGACTGATTTAGTTGTTGATCAGGATTTCTCGTATGAGGAGAGACCGGTTCGAGTCTTAGATAGGCGGGATCAAGTTTTGCGAGGCAAAACCATCCCTTTGGTGAAAGTTTTGTGGAAACATCACGGAGTGGAGGAAGCCACTTGGGAACGTGAGTTGGAAGTCCGTGAGAAATATCCGGATATGTTTATTGAGTTGTAATCTTGTAATTAGATTATATAATATTGTTCAACTTAAGAGCTTTATATATATATGTCTTAACTTGGAAAACATTGAGAATGTTTTGGGTTTAATGTTAGCATTTTGAACTTGCCTTTTTATGGAAGTGGAATATAACATTTATATATTGAATGTGTTGTTTATATCATGAGATTGAATATGATATGGAAATTGTTAACATTGAAAGGAATAATGCATAATATTGATGCAAGTTGAATACATGTTGATTTATACATATTGTGAGATGCCTCTTGATAAGAGATGAAGTGACCGGTATTGGGTCAAGTTGTTGTTTATTGTTTTATAATATCATTGGGAATTGAGAAAAACTTGTTTTTTTACAAACTCATGCTTAATTTCGGGGACGAAATTCTTTTAAGGGGGGAGGTTATAACGACCCCGGTCTTTTCCCTTTTGATTATTGTATCCGGACTTAGGTTCCGTAGATTCTATCTTTGTGTAATGGTTGTTGTCGTCCTATATTTTCTTATTTGGAGTTATAGGATGTGTTGGGCGGGTTTGGAACAGGTTGGTTGAGCTTAGGAACCAAAACTAGTTGCCCAGCTTTTGGCTTGTCCGCTCGAGCGGGGGTTTTGGCGCTCGAGCGGGAAAAACACCCATCCAGTATTTCTTGTGCAGGGTTGGACGCTCGAGCGGGAGTTGGGCCGCTCGAGCGGGAGTGTGTGAGTGACGCTCGAGCGGGGATTTGGGCGCTCGAGCGGGGACCTGGTTTGTCGAGATGCTGAGAGTGTGCATCCGCCGCTCGAGCGTGGAATTGTCCGCTCGAGCGAGAGTCTGTGAGTGTCCGCTCGAGCGGGAGTTTGTCCCTCGAGCGGGGCGGCTGAGTATAAAATCGTGTTTAAGCGTTTTAAAACAGTTTTTTCAGCCCCTTTCAGTTTATAAACCCTAGATTACGAGTTCTCTCTCTCCCAACTCATCTTCTCTCTTAGGATTGATCCATTTAGAGTGTGTATCTACCCTAGTTCCTTCATTAAAAAGGTAGAGGAGAGTGAGGGCTACATTTTAATCTGAGAAATTGTTGGTTTGGAGCACTTTGGAGTTTTGGGCATCATCTTCGTCTTCTCCTTTTTGAGTTATTTCTTCGAGGTAGGGATTTCCTACTCCATTCATACGCTTTAATCCTAAGTGGTGGTATTTTGGTATGTGAGGGTAGTTTGGTGATTTTGGGAGAAACCTTAGGGTTTTGGCTTAGATTAATTTGTATAATTAATTTAAGGGAAAAATGTGGAATTGGGTTTAATTCATGAAGTTGGGAAAATTATGAGATTAATGATATAGTTGGGTAGTTTAAATACTTACCTATGAGAATGTTGATTTTACATTCATTGTTGTATTTATTTCTTGTTTAGAAATAACTGTTTTGGGCTATCGGTGGAGGATAGTCGTGATTGTTGTAGACCTTGCATGTGGCTTAGGTATAACTGGAATTAAGTCACTTATGTTGACTGTTGAATTAATACAGAACATTACTTGTATTGATTATGTGTTGTATATGGCAATTGTGTGTTTCATTGCATATGCATGTTGTTTGGAGAAGATAGGGGATGAACTCCACGGTTTAGGGGAAGATAGGGGATGGACCTCTAAACCGGAATTGTTGGGAGGAGATAGGGGATGGACTCCATTAGCATCACTTTATGTGTGCTTATTTATATTGAAGTGTTTTATTGTTTGGGAGGAGATAGGGGATGGACTCCATTAGCATCACTCATATGTGTGCTTATTGATAATAGCAATATTGCTATTTGTTGTTGATATGATACATCATTATAATGTGTATCAGTTGGAAGTATGGAAGTGTTGTGGTTTGAGCTTTAGTCTCATTTATTTTTGTGACATCTGGATCACTATTATAGTTGGCCAGGTTCTGAGCCATAATGATATAATTGGAAAGTTGAATAAATATTGGAAAGTGAAAGGTGTCATAGACAATATGTCATAGACAATATAGACATTCGTGTCATGAAATTGGAAATTGATTATCTTGTGTTAACCATGTATCGAATGCTAATGCTTTAGTTAATTCTTATGCTTGGTTTAGTATTTTTCTACTGGGCTGTGGCTCACCCTATATGGGAACTTCATTTTCAGGTGGTTCACTACCTCCAAGGACTTAGCTTGTGAGGATTTGGACTTGAAGACTTGCTTTATTTTATTTGTTTTATTTGAACAACTTGTAAACTTTCAAGCCTAGGGCTTTATTTGCTTTTGAGTTAGAACTCATGGAATTGTGTCCAAGTGTTGGCTTGGCAAGATGTAAGCCTATAGGGCATTTATTATGATGTTTTTATTTCATGGTACTCTGATGAATGAAATAAGATACTTATTTCCTTATAATTCCGCATGTTAATATTATGTATTATGGGTTTATTTTTGAGGGTGTTACAGATATAAAAGAATAGGATGCACCCGTATCAATCAACACATTGGCAACCGAGTTGCAAAACAAAAAGGTACCTCTCACGACAGCTGGAGCCGGTACTAGATCCTACGCGGTAACAGCATACACACGCCCTGTAGGCCTCTGATCTACTTGCTCACCTCTCGGAGCAAAAGACTGCTGCACAAACTGGGACGATGAAGCCCCCTGATTGGCCCTTAAGGCCTGAACTGACTGTGTTGGCTGAAAACCCTGCGTCTGCCTAGAACCAGACGCGCCCGATGTGGCACTCAACTGTGGACAAAACCTCTTCAGGTGCCCCGTCTGACCACACTGGTAACAAGAAAGCAACTGGCCTCTGCCCTGACTCTGGCTCTGAGGTCGAGCCGAAGATGAAGTTGCTCTCTGACCTCCTCCCCTCTGCGGGCAAGTTGGAGACTTGTGGCCCAACTGACCACACTTGTAACAAGTCACGTCTCCCTGACTGTCTCTCCCAGAGCCTGCACTCAGCACTGGAAAGGTTGATCTAGCAAATGCACCCTGGGACTGCTGAGGGTTAGAACCCCTCTGCCTCCTACCGTCCCCCTGACCATCATGACTCCTCTTGGAGCTCTCTACCTCTCCTTCTCCTCCTACATCATAATCTCCATATGGGCCGCATCATCTACAAGGCGCCCATAATCCCGAGTCATAGACCCCTCAACTCTCATTTTGAGCCCATGCCTCAACTTCTTCTCAAATTCCAAGCAACGACGTTCTTCAGATGCCACAAGCTCAGGTGCAAACTTGGACAAACTAGTAAATGCGGCCTCAAACTCGGCCACTGATAAACTCAGCTGCTTGAGCTGACAAAACTGGTCCCTCAGCGTCTCCCTGACAGCTGGAGATAAGAACTTCTCCTGGAAAGCATCTACAAAGGCCTCCCAAGTGCCACCAATACGGCCCCTCATGAACTTCCACCACTGACCCGCATCTTCCTTTAGCTGGAAAGATGCCAAGGTCACCTTAAATGCCCCGTCTTCGATGCCAAGCATCTCAAACGTCTTAGTCATCTGCTCTAGCCACTCATCAGCCTTAAGTGGCTCTTTCGGATCTCCCAAAAACTCGTCCGGATTAGACCGAAAGAACTCCCTCTTCAAGAAGGAAGGCCCTGCCTCAGCAACATGGGCCTGGACCTGATTCTCAGCTCTGAGAATGCCCAAGGATTCCCTCAAAGCTCCAGCCATCTCGCGGGCTAAGGCGCTCATGGCCTGCTGACCCATTGGCTCGGCCACATTGGCTTGGCCAACACCCTCCTTATAGTGACCCCGGTCTTTTCCCATTCGGTTGTTGTATCCGGACTTATGTTCCGTAGATCCCGTTGTTATATTATTGTTGTTGATGTCCTTTAAATTCCTTATTCTTGAGTTATAGGATGTATTGGGCAGGTTTGTTACAGGTGGGTTGGGTTTAGAAACCAAGTGTTGCTGTTCAGATTTTTGGACCTTCGCTCGAGCGAGGAGTTGGTCGCTCGAGCGAGATCTTGTTTTGGTGCTTCGCTCGAGCCAGGATTTCTTCACTCGAGCGATCGATTGCGTCTAGTATAGACCTGAGAGCCATATTTGTTGGCTCGAGCGAGCTTTCCTTCGCTCGAGCGAGTTTCGAGTTCTTCGTTCGAGCGAGCATTCTGTCGCTCGAGCGTGCTTCTGGGTTGCAGACCTGAAGCATTGCATTCTTGGCTCGAGCGAGACTTTCGTCGCTCGAGCGAGTAATTCTTGTGTCTGGTCGCTCGAGCGACCAATACTTCGCTCGAGCGACCAATCCTTCGCTCGAGCGAGCCTGTCGGGTTTAAATAGGCAGCAGCGGTTTTTAAAACACTTTTTCACCCTCTTTTTTATTCCAGAACCCTAGGTACGACTTTTCTCTCCCTCCACTCACCTTCTCTCTTAGGTATCATCTCTTTTTAGAGTGTTTCTACCCTAGGTGCTTTATTAAAAAGATAGAGTGAGTCGAGAGCTTCGTTTTAATCTGAGAGTTTGGCGGTTTGGAGCACTTTGGATTGTGGGTCGTCATCTCCATCTTCTCCATTCGGGTTATTTACTTCAAGGTAGGGATTTCCTACTCCATGTTATAGGTTTTGTTCTAAGTTCTAGTATTTTGATACGTTGGGAGTTGTTTGGTAATTTTAGGAAAAACCCTAGTGGTTGAAATAAATTAATTTGTATAATTAATTTAGGGAAAAATGTGGAATTGAGTTTAATACATGAAATTGGGGAATTTAGTGATTTAATGGTGTAGTTGGTTAGTTTAATTACTCACCTATGAAAATGTTAAATTTACATTTGTTGATACATTTATTTCCTGTTTAGAAATAACTGTTTTGGGCTATCGGTGGAGGATAGTCGTGATTGTTGTAGACATTGCATGTGGATTAGGGAAAATTGAAACTAATCACATTGGTTAAGTTATTGATTTTGACTGTTGAATTAATACAGAAATTACGTGTATTGATTGTGTGTTGCATATGCATTTTGTTTGGGAGGAGATAGGGGATGTACTCCACGGTTTAGGGGAAGATAGGGGATGGACCTCTAAACCGGATTTTGTTTGGGAGGAGATAGGGGATGGACTCCATTAGCATCACTATATGTGTGCTTATTAATTTGAAGTGTTTTTACATGTTGTTGATACAACACTAAAATGTGTACCAATTTGGAAGTATGGAAGTGTTTTGGCATGAGCCTTAGTCTCATTAGTTTTGTTGATATTGGAAGTAACAATAATGTGATATTTAATTCACTGTTATAGTTTGGGCAGGTTCTGAGCCACATTTGATATAAATGGAAAGTGAAACATGTCATGAAACTGTATGTTGATAAAATGGATGTTTGTGTTAACCATCTATTAAATGCTATTACTTTATTCAATGCTTATATTTGGTTTAGTATATTTCTACTGGTTGTGGCTCACCCTATACGGGAACATCATTTTCAGGTTCAGGTGATATGCTACCTCCAAGGACTTAGCTTGGAAGGAGTAGGAGTTGAAGACTCTGTTTAGTTTAGTCGTTATTTATTTTATTTGATATTACATGTAAACACTCAAGCCAAGGGCTTAATTTGTAGTTGAGTTAGTACTCACATTTTGTGTCCAAGTGTTGGCTTGGAAAGATGTAAGCGCATAGGGCATTTACGTTTGATGTTACATGTGATGTTTTTCTTTTAAGAATACTCTGATGAATGGACTAATATTTTATTTCTTTTAATAATGCATGTTAATATTGTATATATTATGGGTTTATTTTGACGGCGTGACACTCCTGCTGTTCCGGAATCTCATCCGTTATAGGCATCTCTTGCCTCCTAGGCCTACCACGCCTACCTCTACGTCCTCGTCCTAACATCCTAATAAAGGTGATAAAGACGTTAGCACATTCACAAATGTGCCGAAGCTATAACACTCGCGTCCTAATGCATGGACAATAGTAATTCATTCCACGTAAGCACATAATCACATAAGCACTTACTAATTTCATTTCCGGATAATGATAGTCCCGAGGCGTTACTAGAGTTCCAGTTAGAAATAGCATTGATCAAGTGCTTTTCCAACAAGACTCACAGAAACCCAAGGATCCAATCAACATCCTAGAAACTAAATCCATACCCATATAATCACATAAACATGTTATCACAAAAGCATATAACATTACGTCTAAGTCTCTAACAAGCGAGACAAACCCATTGTGATACTAATCACTTCCCACGTACCCAAAGTATTCAAACCCAGTACGCTCTGATACCAAGTTGTAACGCCCTCAAAATAAACACAAAAATCATGCATTCGCGACATCCATAAACATAAGAGAAATAAACATATTTCTATTCATCAGAGTATTTAGTCCAAAAGTATTACATGTTGACAATAAAAGTAAATTCCCTATGGGCTTACAACTTTCCAAGTCAACACTTGGTTACAAAAAGAGAGTATTAACTCTACACAAATAAGCCCTTGGCTTGGTATACATGTAATACAACAAAAACAACAAAAAGAGTCTAACAGCCTCAAGCCTTCCAAGCTATGTCCTTGGAGGTGGCATAATACCTGTACCTGAAAATGATGTCCCATATAGGGTGAGCCAATGCCAAGTAGAGATATGCTAAACATAATATGAGCAATAACTAAAATATTAGCATTTGATAAATGTTTAACTCACATAAATCAATTCATAAAATTTGATAAATGTTTAACTCACATAAATCAATTCATAACTCATTTCAATTACATGACATATGTGTCCATGTTTCATTCCATTTTCCATTTCTTATCCAATTTCTCAATTCATAACTATGGCTCAGAACCTGGCCAATCAATTTAAAAGAGATTACATCTCGTATCAACAGTACTTCCATTTCAATTGAGATAACAACTCAAATTAAACACTTCATACTTCACATTAGATACACATAATTGCTGTATCAATCTCAAATAAAACACTTCTGTACTTCATATATGATACACAGATTTGCTGTATCAATAATTCAATAGATACACTTATTTGCTGTATCGATGAAGTCCATCCCCTATCTCCTCCCAAAACAATATCCGGTTTAGGAGGCCATCCCCTATCTTCCCCTAAACCGTGGAGTACATCTCATATCTCCTCCCACACCATACAATGTATATAAACACATATCATATACATAATCAATCAATACATAAATTTGATGTATTATTCCAACCGTCATATCCGATGACATATTCAATTGATTAGTTTTAGTTCGCCTAATCATCATACATTGTCTACAACAATCAAGACTATCCTCCACCAATAGCCCAAAACAATTATTTCTAAACAGATAATAAATGTATCAACAGATAAATTACCAACATTTTCAAAGTGAGCGATTAATAAATCCAACTCCACCATTCTATCTCATATTATGCAAATTTCATCATTTCCACCTCAATTTCGTATTTCCATAACATCCCCAAATTAATTATATCAATTAATTCATAACAAAAATTAGGGCTTTCCTCCCTCTTTCTCAACTTTGACCCAAAGACACCAATATCAACAACCAACAACAATACCATCACTTTAAGACCCAAAATACATATTTATGAGTCAAAATAACGAAACCCCTCTTTATACATTTAGAAACCCTAACACCCAAAATCACCAAACTTCAACATTAAATCAAAATGACTAAAAGTTTATGTCAAAAATCATATAAATGAGTAGTTATCCCTACCTCAAATTCGAAGCTCAAAGGAAGAAGGTGAAGAAATTCGAAGTGCTCCAAACC
The DNA here is from genome assembly GCA_030407325.1 of Camellia japonica. Taxonomy (NCBI): domain Eukaryota; kingdom Viridiplantae; phylum Streptophyta; class Magnoliopsida; order Ericales; family Theaceae; genus Camellia; species Camellia japonica. Next base: position 10,001 of record JAPPVO010002900.1, read on the forward strand.
CCAATAAAATGTAGCCCTCAACAAACTCCACACTTTTTACAAAGGCCCAAGGGTAGAAGGTCACTCCTACTAGATCAAACCCTAGATAGACGTTAGAGTTTTAGAGTAAGGTGCTCTCCAATGGTGGTTTTCGAAAAGTAAAAGAGAGAAAGGATGTTGAAAAGTGATCCAAAAAGTGAAATCCCGAAGTGATTTAAAAGTCGCCCCACTTGAGTGTGGAAACCCCCGCTCGAGCATCAGACATAGACTTACGCTCGAGCGTCAAAAGCGCCGCTCGAGCGTCGATTCCACACTTCCAGAAGTTTTGTAGGTGATGGTCCCCGCTCGAGCATCAAACTCCTCGCTCGAGTGGAGGAACAAAATCAAAGGGTCACGCTCGAGCGTCAAAACTCCCGCTCGAGCGTCCGAAGACTTGCAGAGAAAATACTGGGAGATGGAAAATCACGCTCGAGCGTCAAAACTCCCGCTCGAGCGGAGAAGCAAAATCAACGGGCTCGCTCGAGCGTGAAGGCCAAATTCTGGGCATCAACTCTAGGTTTCAAAGCATAACCAACCTGTTCCAAATCTGTCCAATACAACCCAAGACTCAAATACAAAGAGTAAGGGATGGAAATGAGAATGAGACAACAACACAACCACGGAACCAAGTCCGGAATACAATATACAAAGGAAGGGAAAACCGAGATCGCTATATCCTCTACTCTCACCTCCTTCTCATTCAAACAGCCACCCTCAGAGACTTTTTCCACCCCCAACTCAGTCTCATTAATTGTAGATTCAAACACACCATCGTTGCATATTCCCACATTAGACAGTGCAGTATTAATATTAGCCACCTCCATGGTACGCTCAACCACCTTTACCAAATCCCTGTTTGCCACCTGGCCCTTTGGCACTACCTCAACACCTGTGTTTGCCACCTCTCTCTCCTCACCTTCTGCAACTACGCCGCCATTAACAGAAGACTGCTCAAGCTCAGCAAAGGTGATAGCCTTAACATCATCACTCATCCTGCTGCTACCTATACCATTGTAAGGAAACTCCATTGCCTCATACACCCTAACGGGATAAAGTCTTCCATTACAATTCAACTGGATCATCCTATTAATAACTTCCAAAGACTGTGTAATAACTTTAACTTTCTCACACTGGAATGATTTCATTCTACTGTATCCTCGTCAATCTGCACTACCTCACCCCAAACACTACCAATCCTTGTAAACATATTCACTCCATAAATGAAATGGGACACCAAAGCAAACAATCCAAACACATCTCTCCTGACCCCCAATAACCCCTTGTCTCCCCTCTATGACGGTCTCACACCAATCATTAATCCACATCTTCAGACTGCCAACCCCTTCCTTCAAAGCTTGTTGTGAACTAAATGTCAACACTGCTATCCTACCTCTCCCTTCACAAACAATAACATCCTTCAACCCTCGTCTACTAATCTCCTCCTTCAAGTCAGAGAACAAGAAGCCAGCTTTTAACTTAACAAACACGCTCTCATATAACCAACCATTACCTTCTTTTTTAGTTACAACCGTGATCACATCTTTCCCTTGACCCTCCCCTTTAGAGACTACCTCAGCAAAGGTTCTATGGTCCCTCCACGCTACCCTATTTGACATCTGAAGCTTCTCCTTACCTCTCACCGTAGCCACATCCACGTCCACCTCCCATTGCACCTTCTGCGGAAAGTTATTAACCTCGTCATATAGCACCTTCCCCCCATTCTCTACCTTAGTAAACTCGGCATTCTTAACTTTTAATCTTTTATCATCACACCATAGTCCCTCCACCTTCTGAACTGCAACACCCGCCGTTACCGGATAGTCATAATGAACGAATCCAAATTTTGAGCCCGTAACTTGCCTCATCTTCATTGGGATGAAAACATCCTTTACAACACCAAATTTGCTGAACATAGTGAAAAGATTCCTCGAGCTCATATTTTCGGAGATATCATCAACGAACAACGTTACTAGACCTGACTCCACTGCTGGTCCTCCTAGTTTTCTTCCCCATCTTCTCCTCAACACCGGTTTCCATCCTCCTTCCATCTACTCTCGGCTTAAACTTTTGAAAGTAAAGAGTACATTTATAATTTACCTTTTTATTATTTATTATTATTTGGTTTTTGTGTTATGATGGTTTTACCTATAGGCCAATACTTCTTGATTTTTTTTTTCACGTATGTATTGGCCAATTCATGATAAATCACTTTATATTTAATGCATACATTATAATATATAAAAGTTTTAGGGACTAAATTTTTTAATTGCTAAAAGTAAAAATTTTGTTATAAAAGACATTTAAGGATCAATTTTTATCGTCATGATGATAATCGTTTAAACATCGTCCTGAAAAAAAAAAATTAAGGTTTTTAGCGACAAAATTTTGAAAATGTCAAAATATACTTTTAGAGACAAAATAATTTGGTCTCAAAAGATTTATTTTTTGAGACAAAAAATTTGGTCCCAAAAAGATAATAATTCACCACTAATGTCTACTTTTCGTTACTAAAAATATAATAACAATATTTGTCGTAACAAAAATATTTGATACTTACAAAATAATTTTATTCCTAAATTTTAATTGCTAAAATCTTAATTTTCTGTAGTGACATTAAACTCACAACCGATAAGCCCTGTTCGGCAGTGTTGGGTGGTGGGTTTTTCCAATAGGCGGTAACAAGAAGAACAAATCATAAATAAGAAAATAGAGTATAAATTTGTGCAGTTCAATAAAATTGCTCATGTTTATAGCTCATACTAATTTCATTAGCTAAAAGAAAAGAAGAGGATATGCAGTTGCTGTGAATACAATAATATATATATATATATGTTTAGTCATTTTCTTTTTTTGGCCTTTTTTTTTTTTTTTTTCCTTTGACTCTTTATATTTTAAGTTTTCTTAGTTTACTTTTATAGTTAATTTTTGTTCAAAGCTAAACAAAAAGGTCATGTTTGATTCATAAGACTAATAGTGAAGTATTAATAATCCTTTAAATTAGTATGGTATTCACTATCCAATTGGATTAATATCCATTGGATTAATAATCCCACCCCTACCCCATTACTAATAATCCTACAAATTTGTTGGATTAATTATCTATTGGATTAATAATCCTAAACCAAAATGTTAAAACAAACATAAGATAATTGGGCCCACGGATTAATAATCACAATCCCATGCTCCAATCCACCCAATCAAACATGCCCAAAATGTCACGTCAACTGTCACATAGTATAAAAAATATATTATTATATTTGGGTTTGGGTTTGGGTTTGGATTATATATTGTTACTCAAAAGACAACCTAAGAGAGGGAGTAAATTGAGTTTCTAATTAAATTGTTAAATTAAAAGTATTAACCCAATATATAAACAAATAAATTTGTGCAACAATATACAAAAGTAAAATGAGCAAAGGGATAAGAAAGCAAACACATAATTTATAGTGATTTAGTTCAAATAAAGCATGCGTCTACTTCTCAACATTCTCCTTGAGAAAATCAAATAGCATTACATCAACTACTTTTAAATCCAGTACTAGTCACAACTAAGCAAGTGATCACCACCGACCACTCCAATGACTAATTTAGAATTCTGTACTTAGTCACACCTAACCCAAATAATTTTATTATAAAAAATCACTCACAAAAATATCTCTGTTTACAATAATAGAGTACGGACTAGAAAATCATTTTACAATTATGCTCCAATGCTCAACAAATTTCTCTTAAAAAATATTACATAATGAAGCATAATAATATTTTTTAGGACAAATAAATATCACAAATTTTTTCTCTGCAATTCTTTTTCTTATCAAAAGATATAGCCGTTGAACCTCTTCCCTTCCTTATTCCTGCTTCCATTTGAATTTACTAACTATTGCACTCTTCCATTCTTGAGAAAAATAAAAAATAAATAAATAATACACAGATTTACCAAACCAAAAAAAAAAGGAAAGGAAAAATAAGATGGAAATGAATTTGAAAGGATGTACAACCCACCACGTGGTTTTGTCCCAAAGAAGGAAAGTACTGCAAAAAAAGGAAAGGAAAGGAAAGGAGCCACCCCCCCCCCCCCCCGGGCGGCCGGGGAAAAGAAAAATAATTCCGTTGGAGCACTTTGGGAAGTTGTAGTTTTTTTATTTTTATCTTCTTTTAATTTATTTTGTCTTTTTATGAATGAAAAATGTGAGAGGTGATGTGACTCAAAATGGATAAAAAGTTAAAAGTTGACTTTTTATTTTCTTCCCAAAAGACCCCTATGTTTGATTAAAGTTTTGACAAATCATAATTCTAAATTAATTTCAAAACACATTTTGAAAACATGTTTAGTAAATTAGACAGTTTTTGAATTTTTGGTCTACCTAGTCGTCCACCCGAACATCCTCCTAGATGTCCGGCCAGTTGATCGAAACAGTACATTTTTTTTTTCTCAATTGTCAATCGCCACCTATTATTTGAAAAAAAAAATATATGTTTTTGATAATTTTTAAATATGAAAATTATTTTTTTATACTAAAATGACAAATTATTTTTTTGAACTGAATTTTAAAAGAGTTTGGTTATGAGTTTTGAATAGAATTTTCAATAGAGTTTTGAGTTGTGTGTTTGGTTATGAGTTATAAGTTTTTCAATTAAATTTGGAAAACTCTTTTCAAAATTCATGACTAAACAATTTTTCTCATTTCATATGTCACATCAAAAATTCAAAACTCTTACTCTTAACCAAACAAATTTCTTTTTTCAAATCATAATTTAAAACTCTACCAAACGCTACCTCTATTTTTTCATTTTTCATTTTTTTTTGTTTTCATTGAATTTTTTTAAATATTTTAAGCAATTTTTTTTTTTAATTTTTAGACATATCTAACATAAATACACTTGAAAATTATAATAATTGTGAAAAAAAATCTTTAAAAAATTCACTAAATACTAAAAATATAAAAATATATATATAAAAATTCAGTACATTTTTTTTTGTTTTTTGTGTATTTATCAATTTTTTAAAATATTTTTCACAAATATTTTACTATTCAGATACATCCAAGTTAAATATATCTAAAATAGTACAAAAATTATTTAAAATTTTAAAAATATTTAATAAAAAAATTCCAATTTCAAAAATTAAATTTAAAAAATTAAAATCAAACCCACTAAATACTAAGATGGAAATGAATTCGAAATGACATACATGATGTTCAAGCCATCACGTGGTTTTGTCGACCCTTTCCTTTTATTATTATTATTATTATTATTATATATATAAGATGTATAGTATACTTAAATATTTTTCAATTGGTGTAACTTGTATTAATATGATAAAATTCATATTGTTGTAAACTATGTATATTAAAAATTATAATTTATCTTATAATATGTTAGACATTATGAAAATCAAACCATAAGCTTAATATATATAATAAATTATTTTTATGCACATGATTATCAATGTATTATTTTTTGTCTAATTTTAGACTTTTTTTTTTTTTTGATCAGCAAAGAAAATGAACTTTATGATAAAACAAAAAACTAATACATCAATAAAGGAAAAAGAGAATGAGTGCAAAAGTATCATAGCGAGCCAAATCAATCCCAACTAGGTTGGCACCAATAAGACCGCAAAATCATATGCTAGCACACCATCAAAAGTTGGTGATGAACCAACCACAAACACCCCAAAGAACCTCACCTAAGTAAGAATTAACCAAGCCTAATACAAACCAGACAACCCAAAACTAGCAAACAACAATACCACAGGACAACAACAATAATAACAGCTGTAGCAGCCTAATTAAAAAATCATTCCCCACACAAACCAGCAGCAAACCTTATCAGTAGAAATGGGCTTCAAATAAAAAACATCAGAAACAGCACATATCAACCACTACAGAGTATAATACTCCTTTTCACCAAGTAGAACCAACATCATTAACGAAACAGCATCAGTAGCCCATCTTCACCACAACATCTACACTTTGCAGCTTCACCACCAGCTCTCAACCCTCAGATCAGAGCCCTTGCTGCCCCACGATCAGCAGCAGAGCCCAATTGAAAAACAAAAACAACCAGCAGCAGCACCCCAGAGTCAAAACTCAACAGCAGCCATCTAGTGAACACTTCTCCCATGTGAAGAAACACAGCCAATTTTACAAAACTAATTTTAGACATAAATTAACTTTTGGAGTAAATTGAGAAAAAATTGAAACATGAAAGACCAAAATGAAAAAAAAAATAAAAAACAAAAAATAAAATAAAATAAAATTTAAGGGCCAATAAATTATTAGGTTGACATCAATAAATTATTTTAATAACTTCAGTTAGATCCGCGAATATTTGTGTGGTAAAGTATACAACACAATACTAACAAATTATATGTATGTGTGTTAGGTTTAATGTCAAAAATTATTGTAATAACTTTAGTTAGATCCATGAATGGTTGTGATAAAGTATACAATACTAATCAAGCTCTACAATCTCAATGTAAATATGTTTCACGGTTAATGATTTTTAAAAACTTACGACCGCATTATCCAATTTCTAATACTTACCATTGGATATATACTCTGCATACAACTACATGACATATACCAATTTTTTCCCAATATTACTATTTAAAACGTTGCTGCTTATATCAGCGCAATTACTAATTAAAAAAAATAAGAAAAATTCTAGGTTCTATGATCACAAACACTTCCTTGCTTATATCTGTACAAATTGAAAAACTGATTACAAACACTTCCTTGCTTGCAGAGGTTTTGAATAGTTTCAGGGACAAGTTTGGGAACTTCAAGAAGTCTTTATGTGAGGATACTAAGGGACTTCTTTCATTGTATGAAGCTTCATATCTTTTAATGGAAGCTGAAAGTATATTGGAAGAAGCTAGAGATTTCACAGCTAAACATCTCAAAGAATGGCTCAAGAAGGAGAGCATAGATCCAAATCTTGCCATGCTTGTGAGTCATGCTTTGGAGCTCCCATTACATTGGGCAACGCCAAGAATGGAGGCAAGGTGGTTCATTGATGCATATGAGAGGAGATTGGACATGAATGCCAAGTTGCTTGTTGTTAGCAGGTATTTTAATATTTTAATGTGTTAATGTGTTATCGTTGGCTTTTCTTTTCTTTCCCTCCAAGTTTTCAAGTCCACCATGCTTATCTATCCAAGTCTTCTCCAAGTCATACGTTCCTTATCCACCAAGACAATCTCCAAGTCTTTGCCAAGTCTTGGTCTTGGTCCACCAAGACTTATCCATTCCAAGTCAATCTTTACTTAGCCACCAGATAGACTCTTTATATAATTTGAACTTATGTCCTATCTTGGGTGAACACGAGTGAAGAAGTTTGTTGTTTTGTTATGTCTTGAGTAAGATTATCAGGCAAATAAAAAGGGTGTGTGTGATAAAGCTTTGGGTTTAACCAATTGTGCAGTATTGGTGAACCATACGACTTAGTCAGGCTGTTGTATCCTGGGGGGGACAAGTCAAGGTTTTTCTGCTGCACCGGTGTAAGGCTTTGCTTAACCGCAAAGGGCTTGAATCTCCTTAAAGAGAGCGAATTTCCCGCGCCTCAGCCCTTACAATAGTTTTTGTAATTTCTATTATTCTTATTTTCTAGTGTTTTATTTGTAATTATCACCAACAATTTTAAGGAGATTCAAATAGCAAAAAGTCATTGAGCCAGTACTGGAGAAACCCAACGAGAATACCGGCGATCTCAACAAGCCCTTCCGGTTCAATGGAGCTCATTTCAAGAGATGGAAAGGCAAGGTGCTTTTCTACCTCAGTCTCCTCAAGGTGGCTTATATCCTGATCGAGAAAAATCCGAACAAAGTCCCCACTGAAGAGATGACCGACGAGGAGTATGCTGCTCATCTTGAAAACTCAAAAAATACAACACAGATGAGTATAAATGTCGATACTATCTTTTGAATTGTCTTTCAGATCAATTTTATGATTATTATGATGCTACTTACACCACTGCCAAGAAAATTTGAAAAACCTTGCAGAACAAATATGACACTGAAGAGGCAGGCGCTAAAAAATACGCTGCAAGCCGTTTTTTCCGCTATCAAATAATAGATGGAAAATCAGTGGTGGAGCAAGTTCAAGATTTTCAGATGTTAATAGCAGAAGTTAGATCTGAAGGCATCAAAATTGGAGACAATCTTGTTGTAGCAGGTATTGTTGACAAACTTCCATCATCTTGGAGGGAGTTCCAGAAGTCGATGTGTCACAAGCAAAAAGAGACGTCCTTGGAGACTCTAATCACACGGATTCGGGTGGAGGAGGAAGCACGAGGACAAGATGCGCTTATGACACAAGAGCATTCCACTGCGAAGGTAAATTTAACTTCTGGAAATACTTTACCTAAAGGTTGATTTCATAAAAATAGTCACTTGAAGCCAGTTAAGAAAATTTGGAAAAATACTGGAAGGTTACAAAATAAAAATTACCCGAGGCAAAAGAAATGGAACCAAGAACCCCCTTCACAAGATATGACAAATGTGACATGTTTTGTGTGTGGTTACCGAGGAACCATTTGTGGCTATGATCACAGATATTTTTATGGTTCAATCTGTAGAAGGGTGGTGGGCAGACTCTGGTGCCAATAGGCATGTCTGCTATGATAAAGATTGGTTCAAAGATTTCACTGCTTTTAATAAGGAGAGGACTGTTATGCTTAGTGACTCCAGTTTAACCAAGGTGCTCGGGTGTGGGGATGTTGAGCTGAATTTTACCTCTGGACGTGTGCTTGTTTTAAAAGATGTGTTGTACACACCGTCCATAAGGAAAAATTTGATGTCGAGTTATTTGCTCAACAAAGCTGGTTTCAAGTAGACTATTGAATCTAACCAATATGTAATTACTAAAAAAGGCATATTTGTGGGAAAAGGGTATGCCTGTGATGGAATGTTTAAATTAAATGTTGAGAATAAGAAAGCACATGTTTCTGTTTACATACTGTCTTCTATGAATTTTTGGCATGCTTGTCTATGTCATATTAATAGCCGATATGTGGGAGTCATGAGTAGTTTAGGATTAATTCCCAGACTAACAAATAAGTTTGAGAAATGTGAAGTTTGCAGTCAAGCAAAAATAACTAAAAGGCCTCATAAAAGTGTGATGAGAAATACTGAATTGTTAGAATTAATTCACACTGATTTATGTGAATTTGAAGGAATTTTAACACGCGGTGGAAATAGATATTTTATCACTTTATTGATGATTTTTCAAAATACACTTATGTATACTTGTTGAAAAATGAAAGTGATGCTTTTGAAAAATTTAAAGAATTCCTTCTTGAAGTTGAAAATCAATTCAGTAAAAAGATTAAAAGATATAGAAGTGATAGAGGCCGGGAGTAAGAATCTTTTGGATTCAACTCGTTTGCTCAATCTTTGGGAATAATCCATGAAACTACTCCATCATATTCACCTGCATCTAATGGTGTAGCAGAAAGGAAAAATAGAACTTTAACTGATTTAACAAATGCTATGCTAATTGAAGCAGGTGCTCCTTCAAATTTGTGGGGAGAGGCAATTTTAACTGCATATTATGTTATGAATAGAGTGCCACATGAAAAAACAAAAGTTATACCTTTTGAGTTGTGGAAAGGGCATAAGCCAAATTTGAGATATTTGAGGGTTTGGAGTTGTCTAGCTTTTGTTAGGCTTGTGGACCCTAAAAGACCTAAATTAGGTGTGAAAGCTGCCACTTGTGCTTTTCTTGGATATGCAACAAATAGTACAGCCTATAGATTTTTTGATATTGAAAACAAAATAATTTTTGAATCAGGTGATGCAATTTTTCATGAAGAAAAATTTCCTTTTAAATCTAAAAATGGTGGGGGTCAAAATTATCAAGAAAACATTTTATCTGAAACTGGTTCCTCTACTCCTCTTTTACAAAACCAAAATCCTATAGTTTTTGAACCTAGAAGGAGTAAAAGAACCAGATTAGAAAAAGATTTTGGCCCTGATTATCATGTTTTTAATGTGGAGGAAACTCCATTAACTTTACAAGAATCTTTGGCATCTCCTGACTCTGTTTTTTGGAACGAGGCTGTAAATGATGAGATGGAATTATTATTATCCAATAAAACTATTAGTAGATTTACCACCAGGTTGTAAAACTATTGGCTGTAAATGGGTTTTGAGAAAAAAACTTAAACCGGATGGAACTATTGATAAATATAAAGCAAGGCTTGGTGCAAAAGGTTTTAAACAACAAGCAGATCTTGACTTTTTTGATACATTTTCTCCGGTTACTAGAGTTACATCCATTAGATTATTAATTGCAGTGGCTGCAATTCATGATCTAAAAATTCATCAAATGGATGTTAAAACAGCCTTTTTAAATGGAGACCTGGGTGAAGAAATCTATATGGATCAACCTGAGGATTTTGTGGAACCCGATCAAGAAAGCAAAGTGTGCAAGCTAGTTAAATCCCTCTATGGCTTAAAACAGGCCCCTAAACAGTGGCATGAGAAATTTGATTCCTGCATGATTGAGAATGGCTATAAAACGAATGAATGTGATAAATGCATTTACTATAAATCTGAAGAGAATTCACATGTCATTATTAGCCTCTACGTGGATGATTTACTTATATTGGCTCTAATTTGCATATCATCGTGGAAACTAAAAATATGCTTAGTAGCCATTTTGATATGAAAGATCTTGGTGATGCTAATTATATTTTGGGAATGAAAATTACCAAAACCTGTGATGGTATATTTCTTGATCAATCGCATTATGTTGAGAAAATTTTGAGAAAAATAATTTTTATAAGTGCAAGCATGTTCTTACTCCTTTTGATCCTCATGTGCGTTTATTTCCTGTTGAAAATGATGAGGATGTAATTAATCAAAAGGAATATGCTAGTATGATTGGTAGCGTGCGTTATGCGACTGACTGTACTAGACTTGACATTGCCTATACAGTTGGAGTACTTAGCAGGTTTACTAGCAAACCTGGCAGTGATCACTGGCTAGCCATTGAGCGTATTATGAAATATTTATTTGGTACCATAAAATATGGCTTGTTTTATAATAAGTATCCTGCAGTACTTGAAGGTTACAATGATGCCGATTGGAATACCTTGTCAGGTGATTCATTATCAACCACTGGTTACTTATTTACATTGGGAGGTGGTGCTATAAGTTGGAAATCAAAAAAAAAAAACAAACCATTATTGCTAATTCAACAATGGAGGCTGAGCTTATTGCTTTAGCTACAGCTAGTGAAGAAGCAAATTGGTTGAGAGATTTGTTAAACGAAATCTCTTGTTGGGAAAAACCGATTCCACCTATATTGATTCATTGTGATAGCACCTCAGCAATTGGTCGAGTTAATAACCATTATTATAACGGTAAATCCAGGCCTATCAGAAGAAAACACAGTACTGTGAGATCTTATATGAATAATGGCATCATAAATGTGGATTATATTAAATCTGGTGATAATTTTGCAGATCCATTAACTAAGGCCTTAGCAAGAGATATAGTTTGGAATACATCGAGGGGGATGGAGTTGAAGCCCATTGAATATAGCAGGAGCCATGTATGAGGATACTCAACCCAGGGACCAGAGATCCTGTAACTGGGTTCAATGAGAAAAACGATCATATGATGGCCGTGAGAAATGCACTAACTTACTTTTTACCCATCCCTATGATGTAAGTGCATTTATCCTGTAACGTTGTAGAGGTTGCGTTATTAAAAGAACTCTTAATGAATTTCTGTAGCTCTTATTGAGTGGGGTGTCATAGTTACAGGAGCACCCTTGACAGAATTCACCTATATGAGTGTGGTAGTGGGGCCGTTACCTATGAGATTTGGCTAATTCTCAAACACACTCATGAATCCTGTGATCCACAAGGCCGTAATGTGCTAGCTTTTAAAGCTTTTGTGAACACCTGGAATATTATGTGTGTGCAATAATTATTTATTTCCCTTAAGCAGTCATAGTTCAATGCTGAGCATACTATTGGCTCTGGAGTAGATATTATTGTTTCACTAATGGAGGTTCAATGCAGAGCACACCTACCATGATGCATAATATCCTTATTTACCTAATAATCTCAGTTTTAGTTACTTATAATATTAAAATAGGTGGGGGAATGTTAGCAGGTATTTTAATATTATAATGTGTTAATGTGTTATCGTTGGCTTTTCTTTTCTTTCCCTCCAAGTTTTCAAGTCCACCATGCTTATCTATCCAAGTCTTCTCCAAGTCATCCGTTCCTTATCCACCAAGACAATCTCCAAGTCTTTGCCAAGTCTTGGTCTTGGTCCACCTAGACTTATCCATTCAAAGTCCATCTTTACTTAGCCACCAAGATAGACTCTTATATATAATTTGAACTCATGTCCTATCTTGGGTGAACACGAGTGAAGAAGTTTATTGTTTTGTTATGTCTTGAGTGAGATTATCAGGCAAATAAAAAGGGTGTGTGTGATAAAGCTTTGGGTTTAACCAATTGTGCAATATTGGTGAACTATACGACTTAGTCGGGCTGTTGTATTCTGGGCGGGACAAGTCAAGGTTTTTCTGCTGCACCGATATGAGGCTTTGCCTAACCACAGAGGGCTTGAATCTTATAGCGATCCCGGGTTTTACTCCTTGTTGTACAGTGATCCGGACTTGTTTCCGTAGATGTTAGTAGTTGTGTATATCTTGTTTGCATCCTTTCGTACCTTGTATTTGAGTTATAGGATGTGTTGGGCAAGTTTGTTTCAGGTTGGTTGAACTTAAAAACCAAGTGTAGTTGCCCAGATTTTTGCCTTCACGCTCGAGCGGAGCTTTTGACGCTCGAGCGGGCCCTTCGTTGTTGCTTCTCCGCTCGAGCGGGATCTTTGACACTTAAGCGTGATTTTCCATCTTCTAGTATTTCTTCTGCAGTGTTGGACGCTCAAGCGGGATTTTTGACGCTCGAGCGTGAGTTTGTGTGTGACGCTCGAGCGGAGAGTTTTGCGCTCGAATGGGGGACCTGGTTCAGCTAAAGTTCTGGGAGTGTGTATCCGCCGCTCAAGCGGGATTTTTGACGCTCGAGCGAGAGTCTGTGAGTGACACTCGAGCGGGGGTTTCCACGCTCGAACGGGGCAACTCTTATATAAAACCGAGATCTGACTTTTTGGATCACTTTTTCATAACCTTTTCTCTCTCTTACTTTTCCAAAACTCCATTGTTGAGCCTCTCTCTCTAGGACCTTGCCTTCTCTCTAGGTATTGATCTAGTAGGAGTTGTTTCCTCACCTTTGGCCTTTACAAAAAAGTTGTTGATCATCAAGGGCTATCTTTTGATCCAAGAATCTCGGAATTTGGAGCACTTCCGTTTTCTTCATCTTCTTCATTGGGTGTCAACTTTTGAGGTAGGGATATCCTACTCCTTCTCATGAACTTTGTCTTTGAATTTTAGTATTTTGATGAGTTGGGGATTGTTGGGTAATTTTGAGGAAGTTTGGGCCTTTGTGTAATTTCACAAAAGTTGGGGTTTTATTTATAATAAACCAATATGCATGTTTGGCATAGAGAAATGAGTTAAATGGTGGATTATGGATGGAAATGGAACCTTTGGGTTGTTATGTAACTTATGGGAAAAATGCCCTAATTACATTGTTTAGTTAATTTGTATAATTAATTTGGAGAAATAAAGAATTGAACTGAGAATGTTGAAATTGAACGTGTATGGAATTAAAGGTGTAGTTGGATTCATTCATCGCTCACCTAGTGGAAATGTCGATTATATATCCATTTGGTGCATTTATTTTCGGTATAGAAATAACTGCTTTGGACTTTCGTTGGAGGATAGTCTTGATTGTTGTAGACAATGCATGATGATTAGGCAAACTAAAACTAAACGATTGAATATGCTATTGAATATAGCGATTGGAATAATACATCAACTCTATGTATTGATTGATTGTATATGATCTATGTTTATATACATGTGTTGTGTGGGAGGAGATAGGGGATGTACTCCACGGTTTATGGGAAGATAGGGGATGGACCTCTAAACCGGATTATGTGTGACATTGATACAGCACTACAATGTGTATCAAGTGTTGATTATGGAAGTGTTTGAATTGATTTGATATAGCACTAAAATGTATATCGTTATCAATCGTGAAGTATAGAAGTGATTCTATGTTGTGTTGATACAGCACCGAAATGTGTATCTTTCGTAAAGTGTGGAAATGGTTTATGTGTTATTGATACAGCATTGAAATGTGTATCCACTATGAATTTTGAAAGTGTTTTAAAGATGAGTCTAAATCTCATTAAGTTATTTGGTTAAGTGTTGAGCCTTGTTTTCAAACTCAAAGTTGAGAAAGAAATGGGAAATGAAATGTAACATGGACTTAAAGTCATGAAACCGGAATGTGACACAAGTGGATGTATCTGTGTTGACCATCTATCAACTGCTAATCTTTTAGTCATTGTACATAGCTGGTTTAGTGTATTTCTACTGGGCGTTGGCTCACCCTATATGGGACATTATTTTCAGGTACAGGTAGTATGCCACCTCCAAGGACATAGCTTGGATGATGATGAGAGTTGAAGACTCTTTTTGTTTATTTTGTTTGTATTACATGTATATCAAGCCAAGGGCTTCTTTTGTATAGAGTTAGTACTCTTCTTTTGTGCAACCAAGTGTTAACTTGGAAAGCTGTAAGCCCGTGGGGCATTTGCTTTTGTTGTTAACATGTAATACTGTTGTAAGAATTACTCTGATGAATAGAAGAATATCTATCTTTTATATCAACGCATGTCTAAATTGATGGGTTCTAATGTTATTATTTTGAGGGCGTTACAAATCTCCTTAAAGAGAGCGAATTTTTCGTGCCTCAGCCCTTACAATAGTTTTTGTAATTTCTATTATTCTTATTTTCTAGTATTTTATTTGTAATTATCACCAACACTTGTGTTTGCCAAATTGGATTTCAACATGTTACAAGCAATTCACCAAGAAGACCTAAAACATGCATCAAGGTAAAAGATCATTTCCACGAAATAGAATTAAACCATAGGAAAATGCTATTCCACTAGAATATTTATATAGAATTTTGCACCAGAATGATGTGGTAGTTTCATTTGTATTATTACCAAATTGGTACAACTTATTACTCAATTTAATGTATTTTATTTTATCCAAAAAAATTCTTTTTCTTTTTTTTTTTAATGTTATATACAATTAGGATACCAAATGAGTCGAGTAATAGGTTGTTTCAATTTGGTTTGAAAATTTGACTTAAAATGTGTTTAAATTTGACTTGTTTATCCTATCTCAAAGCGAGTTTTAATTGAACCGACAACAAACTCACCTCTAGTAATTTGATTTCATTTTATTTATGGTGATATAAGTTTTGGTTATTACACTTTCCCCCTTTTATATTTGGATGTTTTTCCACTTTGGCCCTTAACGCTTGTTTTTCTTATTTTGGCCCTTCATGTTTCTAACTTTTCTCACTTTACTTCTAAAGCTAACTTCTATTCAAAATTAGATTAAAAAAATGTCACAATAACTATCACATAATATAAAAAATATATTATTATATTGGAGTTTAAATTTATGTCAGATGTGTTAGTCATATATAATAAAATATTTTTATATCACGTGACTATTTATGTGTCATTTTATGTCTAAGTTTTAATAGGCCAAAGTGGAAAAAAAATAAACTTTAAGGGCCAAAGTGGGAAAGTGGTCAAACATAAAGAGAGCAAAGTGTAATTTATCATTTAAATTTATCGAGTTGAGCAGTAGGTTGTTTATTCTTGGTTTAAAATTTTATTATGGGTTTCAAAATGTGTTCAAGTTTTGTTTGTTTACGTAATAAACTGATTTTAAATGAGTTTTTAATAAATTGAACACAAGTTGAGTTCGAGTTTAAGTAACTTGATTCATTTAATAGCTCTATACACAATTCTCAAACAAAATGTGATAATGACAATTTTAAAATAATACAAGTCACGACATTTTTAAAATAATAAGTCACGTTTAAATGGTAAGACCAAATTTGTTACATTATTATTTTTTTATTAAATTATTTATTTGTATATTATTACTGATTTTATCTTTCTACATACTTTATATAATAATTAATAGGTGGTGGGAAAGCACATGTTGGGGGAAAAAGTTGCCCTTGTTAGGGACAGGGTGGTGGAGAACTATTTGTGGTCTCTGGGAGAGGCGTTTGAGCCTAAGTTCCAAAATTTTAGGAGCATGGAAACAAGGAACAATATATTGGCAACATGTGTTGATGATGTTTATGATGCTTATGGTACCTTGGATGAACTCCAACTTTTCACCAATCCCATTGACAGGTTGGTACAAGTAGGGAATGTCATTCCTTCTTGATATTTGCTCTTAGGTGACTATGATTTTAAGTTTGAAAAAGTCTAACGGTATAAAAATCGATCATAAAATCAAACATAATTTTCTGACTCATAATAGATTTAGGTTATGTTTGATTTTGTGATTAGTTTATACATAAGTTGAAGAATTATTTAAGTTTCTAACACAATTTTGAAAACACTTATATGTCTCAAATGAGATGTTAATGCAACGAAACAATTTCTGGACTTTTTAAGTTTTAAAAAGTCTAAACAGGCATTAATTGATTACAAAATCAAACGTAATCTTCTCTCATATGAGGTAGATTTCACTTTTTTGTGAGCTTCCACACTTATATGTGAGAATTTATTTGATTCTACAATTAATTTTTGTGCAAGTAAAAAAATTATTTAAGTTTTTAACACAAAATTTTAAAAATACTTTTGCATCTCAGATGGGATGTCAATGCAGCTGAACAACTTCCAGACTATATGAAGATATGCTTCGTTGGTTTATTCAATACCAGTAATGAAATGGCTTATGTCACTCTTAAGGAACATGGTGTCCATATCCTCCCATACCTTAAAAATAAGGTACCCCCATCCTTTTTTATATCTTATTTAAGCAAACTACCATATAATTACTTGATCACATTCAAACAAATGTTGTATATTAGCTTACTAAATCCATGCTCAATTTTATCAAGAAAAAAAAAAAAAAAGGAAAAAGAAAAAGTGCTCAAATGTTTTTTTTTTCAATAGTCTATGAAATTTACTTCTTGTGTCAATTTGATTCTTATAGTTCTCATGGTATCAATTTTATCTTAAAAATTTTCAAAGAGTGTCAATTAAATCTAATTGATAATGTCCATTTGAAAAATAGAATGAAAAGGGACAAAATAGTTGATTCATTCTCTTCAAAGTGATTGAAAGGTTGTCATCTAATTTAAAATGATCTTTTTTTTTTTTTTTTGAATGGGTCATTTTGTCCTTTTTTTTCTATTCAATTTCTTAATGGATGTTATTAATAAGACTAAATCGACACCATATAAAAATAAAAATAAAAATAAAAATTGAAGAACAAAATCAATACAATTTAAATTACAGACCAAATTGACATGAGGAAAATATAAATAATATAATTTGCTTTTTTTTAAATGTTGTAGTGGCGAGATTTATGCCAATGTTGCATGAAGGAAGCAAGATGGTCTTACAGTGGATACATGCCAACACTTGAAGAGTACCTTGATCATGCATGGACTTCATCCTCTATTCCTACATTACTCACACATGCTTATTTTCTAAGTACAAATGCCATAACCAACGAAGAGTTGGAATGCATAGAAAAATGCGATGACATAATTAAGTGGTCATCAATGGTTGCAAGACTTGCAGATGATTTGGGAACATCATGGGTGTGTAAGCTAATTGGATTGGGCTTCTTTCTAGTTCCCTAATTAGACTAGAGGGTTTAATTTTGGCCCGTTTTGAGTCCATCTTAATAATTTAAACTGTTTAATTTTTAGTGTCTTTTGAGTAGATTATTAATGCAAAAAATCAAATTGATCAAATATTGTTAGCCATATGGTTGGATCACGTTTCCCTTTAAAAAAAAAATGAATGACAAGTATAATTTTGAGAATAGATAGTCCATTTTTTTAAAAGACAAATGTGATCCAAATATATTAGTACTGATATCCGTTCGACTTGTTTATTGCATGGATCAGATCACCGAGATGCACCTGAAATGGGTCCAAATTGCCCTAAATTGGATCCTCTAGTCCAATTAGAGCAATATATATCTCTTATATCGACCTAAGTACTTCATAAAGTTACTTGCAATTCCTTTATCTTTACTAACACCTATTGATCTGTAATTTTTTTCTTGATTTGTTTAGGATGAGGTAAAACGAGGTGACATTCTCAATCAATCCAAATTTACATGCACGAAACTGGCGTTTCTGCAGAAAATGCCAAAGAACACATAAACTATTTGATTAGTGAGGCATGGAAGAAGATCAATGAAGCTTTGTGTTGTGGACTCTTCTATCAATGGCACTTTTGTTGAGATTGTAACAAACATGGCTAGGATTTCCCAATTCATGTACCAACATGGAGATGGACATGGACATGATATTGAAGGGAAGAACAAAGAACATGTCACTTTGTTGCTCATTGAGTCCATTCCCCTTAAATAGATAGATCTTGCTTTAAGTTAAAGAATAAATTACAATAGTATTTTTTCATAAATCTCTCTTCACCTACTTATGTTTCACTTAATCCAAATTGTTTTCTTATGGTCCAATAAATCCCATTGATGTTATAGTTACTAAAACACCCTTGGAGGTTATTGAGTTATTCAAACAATATCACCAACTTCACATTAGAAAGAAAAAAAATGCTTCATATACTCTCCAAATTTATTTGAAATTTGCAAATGACTCTGCCGATTTGCCTTCTATCATCTACGATCGGTGTCGCATTATTTGGTTTCCAAGTTGAATGCGTTTTGTCGCCGGCATCACATTATTTTTAATTTAACTTTTAATACTTAAAATTAGTAAATTTAGAATTATAGTGTTCATAATTTGTAGGGGTGTCGCATCGCTTGAGAGGTACCTGTGCGCGTTGAATAATTCAGACCCTCAATTTCTTCGATCTAATCTTATGAAAGCAATGTGAAACATAGACGAGAGTTCAGATTTGACAACTTTTATAGAAAAACTATTTTATTGTAAAAATCTTTGTCAGAAATAGACTACGTCATCAGATCTCAGAGTCATCACCTAATATTTTGAGAAAATTAGGAAATTCGTGACTCGTGCCAAGGCCACTGTTCGTCGTAAACAAGGATGCTTGGCTCGAAACTTTAGGTATGAGGGGGGAAGATCATTAATTGAGCACTCCTCGCTCACCCGATCAAAAGATCGGCCTCTACTATACCATGATATGATTTTTATTTACTTTATATGTTCATATTCTGATTATTTAATAAATCCTAAAATTTACTATGTGAAGCAAGTAAGTATAGACTATGCCATTCATTTTGGAATAGTCTGATTTCATATATTTTGAAAGAGTTTTGAAGATGTACAACTTAAAGAAATTCAGTTTATAAACATGAAAATCAATATCATTCCAAATTAAGCGACACAATCTCCATTCACCAGCATTCATACAATTATAACAAGATAGCAAGTAGCCATGGTAAGATGCTAAACATAGTAAGGAAAATATATACAAGCGGGATGCTAAAGCATAAAAATTTACATATTTTCCGACGACCCGCGAACAATTACAAAACAAAGTTAGTAAAACATGCATAATCTTATATACAAAATCCTAATGCAATTCACTCATGCGATGCAACTAAAGATTCAGTTTCTAATATATGACATGTGAATCATCTCAAGAACATGAGATAGCGCATATAATCACATAAGAATTGATTATATCCAAAGAAGCAAACTTAGCTGAATCGTGATACATGAAACATGGATTCAAAACATGGATATGATGAAAAGTAAAATATGACATTTATGTACAAATAAAGAAAGCAAGTAAAAGAACAAGATAAGGAGAAGCGGGCAGGGAATTATTACATCACTTGAATAATTACATATCCGAATAAGGGAGGAAAGAAAGAAAATATTACACTACAATAAATTACACTTTCCGTGACTAACATTTTGGTCGTGAAAAGTACCATATTTGGTCGCTAAAATCTTTTCGCGACCAATATGTTTTTGATCGCGAGTTGGTCACTAACGCCTCGTCACATGTAGTTTTCTGCAACCAAAATTATAGTTGGTCACTAAAAGGGACCATTGACGACCAAATAATTGGTCGCGGAAAGTATAACCCTATTAGCCAAAAGGTAACTTTTAGCGACCAAAGTTATAGTTGGTCGCCAAAAGTCAGCGCCTTCACCTAAAGAAAAATATTCTTTTGCGCTGCCTGGGAGTTAAAACTCCTGACCAAGGAGTCACTTTCCATGCGCCCAATCCACTCTGCTAATAACATGCTTATTGTTCACATTTGGCAGAGAAAATATAAACCCATAAAAATTGGGTTATATATTATTTCATAAAACCTTCAATGCCTAAACAGAAAAATAAATTTAATTACAGTAATACTAGTTTTTTTTTAAATTTATCCCACCATAACTTTCTACGACCAACTTATTTTTTGGTCACCAAAAGGATCTTCGCGACCAAATTTGTAGTTGGTCGCCAATAGTTAAGTCATTCGCAACCAACTTATTTTTTGGTCGCCAAATGACAACCTTCTGCGACCAAATTTGTATTTCGTCGCCAAAAATTAGCTATTAGCCACCAAAAAATTGTGGGTCATGAAAACATACCCATCAGCGACCAAAAAAATTTAGTCACAAAAAGTGGACTATTTGCAACCAACTCAAAATAGGTGGTCGCCAAAAGTTTTTTTCTTGTA
This sequence comes from Camellia japonica, assembly GCA_030407325.1. Classification (NCBI taxonomy): domain Eukaryota; kingdom Viridiplantae; phylum Streptophyta; class Magnoliopsida; order Ericales; family Theaceae; genus Camellia; species Camellia japonica. The sequence goes on from JAPPVO010002900.1 coordinate 30,804, forward strand.
GTGTTATAACAAAATAAAACCTCACAAATCTCTCAACTTAAAGAAAACAGAAACTTTTCATATTAAGAATTTCGCTATTCTGACCTCATGGTGTATCCGGAACGGTCTATTTAGCTAGGAATAAGTCTTCCCGTCTCAAAAATAAAGCAAAATTATCTTTCCAGTGAATATTCTGTTAGACAAAGGAATATTTCGTCAAGGTAGGGAATATTCCGTCAGTGTTGGTTGTGACGCAGATGCAGAATATTCTGTCAATGTTGATTGTGATGTTGACATGGCGAGTTTACTGACGTGGCTAACACATGGTGTTGACACTACTACAAAAATAGTTAAAGATCACACTTTG
>JAPPVO010002901.1:0-18778 GCA_030407325.1 Camellia japonica
CACGCAGGATACACATAAGCACAAGTCATAGACCCCCCAGTAGGTGAAGATACGGCCAATAAATAGGTCATGGGTTCCAATGGTCTATTTAATTTTCGTGAAAAAGCATGCGAGACAAACGAATGTGTAGACCCCGAATCAATCAGAATATAAGCATTTTGAGCACAAATAGGAAGTATACCTGACACCACTGTCTCAGTATTCTGCACATCTCCAGGTACAAGGGTAAACACCTGGCCTTGCCTCAACGTGTCTTTCCCGGTAGCTTTAGCATTGGGTTTTGGTGTAGCAGTTGATGCCGCAGCACTTGCTACAGGCCTAGTAAAGTTCGGATAAGCGAGAGGATAGTCTTCAACTATTTGACCCACCTTGCCACACTTGTAACATGCCCCAGAGATTTTATAACAAACCCCTTTGTGTCTTTTGCCACATTCTGGACAAGGCGGTATAGAATTGTTGCCTTGGCTGGAATTGCTTGTTGACCCTGTATTTTGTTTCTTATTCTGTGAGTTGTTCCGGCCCTTTTTGAAATTAAATCCTTGTCTTTTACCCCTCCATTCAGTTGCCGGTGTCTTAGCTTATTTCAAAGCTACAATATTTGCCTCAGCCATGATAGCTCGGTCAAGAACATCCACATACTTGATTAATTTGAGAACATTGATCCGGTCAAGTATTTCTACATTCAGTCCACCTTCAAATTTTCTGGCCTTTTTATAATCCGTATCTACCATGTGCGGTGCGTAACGTGCAAGATCAGTAAATTTTGCTTAATATTCAGCCACAGACATAGTACCCTGCTTTAATTCCCCAAACTCAAATACTTTGTGGTCACGGACACATTCCGGAAAGTATTTATCATAGAATGTTTCCTTGAATTGAGCCCAAATCATAGCATTATTACTTTCACGCACAAGCATCCACCATCGCGTTGCCTCCTCTTGTAAAGTAAAGGTAGCCAACAATACTTTCTGTGCCTCGGAACACGGGAACACTTCAAACAGCTTTTCAATTTCTAAGATCTATGCCTCGACTTTCAATGGTTCCAGGCCTCCTTGGAATGTCGGTGGCTTCATTTTGTTAAACTTTTGTGTTAAGGCAATCACATCATCATTGGCATTCGGTTCTGGCTGCACTGGTGGCGGAGAATGAGGTGGGGGCTGTTGGTTCTGTTGTCTTAAAGTTTCAGTCAATAGTTCCACCATGATGATTCAGTTTCATCTGCACTTCTTGCATTCTCCATTGCACTATATAAAACATGATGATAATAAACATAGGAAAAATTGTTCTTATATTACAAATATACATATAGCATGCCCACACACACTTATTCATGTTTATGCAATGCCCTAAATTGTTTTTCTAGGACATCCTATAGCTCATTTGGACATGTGTGTGCGGTATAACTCGTGCTCTGATACCACTCTGTCACGACCCAAAACCCGCCCCTATAGGTTTAACGTCGTAACCGGCCAGTAATCCGCGATTACCGAAGGCCTGTTTAACTATACTGACAATAATACAATATAACGGGGCTGGCAGAAGCCAATCAATAATAACATACATCGTCCAATGAGCTGTGAGGACGTGAATGGAGATAAAATTTCATGTACATAACCATAACCATAACCATATCCATAACCATTTATGCCCATAAGCATATATATACAAGACAAAACATAAGTTAGGGAATCAACCCCATCATCTGGAACAGTATTGACATTAGTCTTAAAACATTCTTTTCACTTAACAAACTCAAAAGGGTGAAGTCAAGCCACCCAAAAATGCCTTGACACATGCTAGTTCGAAACCTCGCAATGAGGGACAATAGCTGGCTTGACAAAACAAGGGTTCGGGTCAACGCCTCTAGCTTTGATCCGATGCCTGGCCACCTACATATATATAATAAACTGTGAGCTAAAGCCTAATGAATAACAAATGTGTAAAGAGGTTAAGAATGATGTCCTTTATAGTCTTTAAAACAATCGATTAGCATTAGAACACTTCAATCACTATCATTTGTCAATCAATTGTTCAATTTAATTGATTCAATCAATCATATTCTTATAGGTCATACGTGGTACATCCAATAGCAACAATACACTAGGTCTTAAAAGACCGAACAATCAATTGATGGCCATCAAACAATAACACTAGTTCCAAGATTTGCTGACTCTCCAAAATATGCTAGGTGACCAAGCTCAATTCTTAAGGAAAATGATGTGCTGACTCTCCAAAATATGGTTTAAGTAGACAACCAAAATGGCCAAATACAACATAAATATTTCAACAATTTTTTTTATTGCCAAAACGTAATTTGTTATTGAGATTCTAAAAATATTTGCATGTAACATAGGTAAGAATTATTTAAAACATCAGAAATCACAATAGGTTGTATATATATTTTTTTCATATCAAATTTTTCTTGACCTTTTCAGAGGTGTCATGCATTCAATAAGTCAAAAGAATCCCAACTCCAACCCAAGAATTGCACCCATTTTGGCATTGATCCACTCACTTATCGGGTTAACCCCTAATCCATTCTGGGTTCATAAAGAATGAATACCAAATTAACCCAATAAGTTATATTTTTCCAAATTGCATTCTCAGTTTGTTTGTAGCCCTACGCAAAAAGCTATTTAACAAGCTCAGTTAAAATTACAATAAGCATGAGGTCAGACCAACATTCACAAACTCAATAGGCAAGCTAAACTCAGGCACCTCCATCCAAATTCTACAAAGGCAAACTTTAACATCCCAATTACCAGTTCAACTCAACTTATTTGTATGGAACACACAAAACATACCCTTAGGCAAGGTTTTGAAAAGCAGTTGCGGTCGCCATAACGGTGGCGGTGACAGGGTTGCGGTTGCGGTTGCGGGGTGTAAAGGCCGTAGTGTAACGGTTGCGGTAAACGGAACCGTGAATTTTTTTATTTTTCGCACAATTTGAAAAAAACTTACTGATATGCATATTTTTTTTCCATGATCATATTTATTGGGTTAAAATAAATATTGATAAATTTTTGTAAATTTTTAAGTATGATCCAATATATTTCATATTTTAAATCACTATAAATTGAGTTTTTTACATTTTATTTTAATAATTAATGACTTTATATTATACAAAAAATCAGTCACTAACTATTATATATAAGATAAACAATGACAAAAGTAAAAGAATAAATAAGAGCCTAAATATATATATACATATTTTAACCAAGCTAAATAGATAATGACCACACTTATTATTATTATTATTTTCAAATAATATATAGATAGACACACACAAACAAAATGATTTAGTGATAGCAGCTGAATAGAATAGCATAGGTCTTACAGTTTCAACAAATCAATAACATGTTCTTCATCTTCTCTCTTCTCTCTTTCTATCTCTTGCTCCTCCATTTTCTCTCTTTATCTTCCCTCTTCTCTCTATCTCTCTTCTCCTATTTTCAGCTTTTTTTTGTGTGTTTTTTCGAAAGAAACAGTTTGGAACCATTACGTAACGGTGCGTAACAGGCCGTTACGGCTGTTACGGCACCGTTACGACCGCTATGGCAGCCGCTATGGCCGACACACTTGTGAATCTCAATCACACTGCAAAAGCAGTCATAACGGGTGGCGGTAACCGCCAAAACCGTTACGTAACGGTTGCGGCCGCTTTTTAAAACCTTGCCCTTAGGTAACATGCCTTTTGACTCCACCATCTCGGCATGAACTTTAATTTGTGAAACAATAGCTTCATGCTCAGAAATTGAAAGAGGAACACCATTTTTTGCAATGACAGCTTTGGCCACTTTATCCTTCATCTTCTGCTTCAATTGTTTCTCCTGTACATATTATTAAATTTACTATGCTCCTAAATTCAGAAATCCATAGTTTTTTCTACCTTATGCTTTGCAGCAACAACTCTTTCTTTGGCTTCCTTCACCTTTTCAGCAAATTTTGAATTCTGGTCTTCTATCCAACTCCTTATTTTTCTGCAAGGAAAAATTATTTGTGATGCAAGGGGAAAAAAAATTGAAGACTTGAACAAAGAAAAAGTGAAAAACCTTAGAACTTAAGCAGTGCAAAGAAATTCATCACAAAGAAAATTTAATAGTATAAGCTTTTATTAGGAGTCAAAACTATCATAATCATCAGTTTCCCCGCCAAACCGCTCCAGCTTCAGCTTTTTCAATGTATAAGGGGATCTGGAGGTACGATTTTGTAGGGAATTCAGCTATGAATCTTTGCCAACTTTTGGAGTTATCACTGGAGAGCTAAATGGAGAATACAACAGATATGAAAATATTTACCCACTACAAGGAATTTGATTAGCTACGTGAGTTTAGTGCAGAGGTTTGTACTTCTCTCCCAAGTCCTTTTGTATCAGAGTCAGCAGTTGGATATGAAAATGGACAAATGGAGATAATCTTCCTCTGACCCATGACCCCCACGCATTAGTTCATAAAGTACATCTTCAGGCTCCTCTTCCTTCAAATCAAGAATCTACGGAGAATGGGTAATGTAAAAAGTGAGATAAAAAACGACATGCTACTGAAAGCTTGATTTTGTTACTAATCTACAAAAGTATTATCAATAAAAGAGAAACAAGGTAACAAATCAACCAAACATTTAAGTAGTAAATGGTGAATATTTATAGCCATTGTCCATCAAAATCATATCAGTAAAAGCTTAACAAATATGCGAAGTACAAAGAATAACAGGCACTACTAGTCATCAGTGTTATGTACCTTATGTTTGAGAACAATTGAGTGACAAGAACAGGATAGCAGTAAATATCAAAAAAACTTAAAACAGAATAGATGCATAGTAAAACATCAAAGTGAATGCAAATTGTGCTTTATCTATGGACTCGACTAAGAACAGATGGTGTACGGGAAAGAGATAAACCTTCTCGTATAATCCTGTTGATCAAGTCTGCGCTCCTCCGTACGTCATCGCTTTATCACCTGAAAACACAAACGTGAGCTAGCCGGCGGGTGTGTGCCGGAAACCTCTCCGATGCCTAAGTCAGCAAACTAGACAGATAGACAAAAGCTCTGTGTATTCGGAAATCAAAGTTGTGTTACCTCTCCACAGGTGATGTTTGTGAGCTTTTATAGGTTCCGTGTGGCACAATCCAAGTAGGACTCTCACTCCTCCATGTAAAGTCCTCCTAGGATTCATACTCCTAAAAGATAATGCTTATCCTTCAATACCCCCCTCACTGCTTAAACCAAGTGAGATGGTTTTACCATGGTCGGACTCCAATGTGGCCGAGGTACACATGGCTATGCTTAGCCGTAGAACAGACAGAACTATCCTTAGTTCGGTTCATCCTTTTATTGCCCTTACCGCAGTTCCTCCTGTACAAACTGTGGTAAGTCTAAACCGAGCTAACTTTTAGCAAGGTTTAGACCGAACTAACCATACTGCGCCATAACCAGTATAAGTTTTAGTATAGTGACCGAGCTAACCTCTACAAGACCGGAGTAACTTTAAGCCTCTTCAAAACCGGAGTAACTTTATGCCCTTTTTACTCAGCCCTTTGCACTGAGGCCCATAACGGCCCAGCTCGGCCCAATTTTTATATAAATTACCCTCTCAATTGCCCCTTAATTCCATCTGCAAAGCATGATAGGGATTACCTGTCTCCAGCCGAGCTAAAAAAAGTTTCAGAATTTTCAGCCGAACTAAAACCCCTTTAGTCTTTCTAGCCGAGCTAAAACTCTTAAGCCTTTCCAGCCGAACTAAATTCCATACCGGGCTCAGCTTGTCCGGTCAAAACGTCCATTCAATCACAGCAGCTGAATCGATTCCCATTCTGATGACACGTGGCACGCTCTGATTGGGTGAAGGCAGTTGTCACGCCGCCTTCGTACCTCGCGTAATTTGAACAGTTCCCGCCTATGTCCTTTGTATCAAAACAAAAACTCCTCATTTGGATCAAAACACTGCACTATTCACTTCTTCTTCTCTCTCTCTCTTGTTCCTGAGCTTCTGAGCTTGCTGTGTTCTTTGATCTGCATTCGAAGAAGCTTCGTGGTTTTGCTACCGTTCCTCTCATCTTCTTCCTATCCTGGTAAGCTACTCAAACCTGCCTTGTTTTCCTTATTTTTCGCATTCGTTTAATCCACAGCTTTAGGTTTGTGTTTTTTTTTTTGCAAAACATGTTTTTTGTTTCCATCTTCTGCTGGTCTTGCACTTTTTCTGGAAAAAACTTAGCAATAGAACACTTGAATTTATGTAATAACCTGAGAAACACTGGTTTTTGATCCAAAATCATGATGCAACCGGACTAGAAAGCTGTTTGTAGTTGATGTTGAATTTAGGCAAACTATCCAACCGAACTAATACTTTATGCTACCCAATTAGCTTCAATAAGTCAAACCATCTTTTGATTTACCTTAGCCGAGATAACAAACCGAACTAAGCCTGCACTTAGTGTACTGGGAAACCTTAATTTTGACCAAGCTATCTCTTCGGGGCTAAACCAGCTTTCTTAGTTTTTAGACTGAACTCAGAAAGCTGCCCCTAGAAGCTCAACCGGTCTAACAGAACCTTCTCTTTAACCGAGATATCGAACAGCTCGCCAAGACCGAGCTAACAAACCCATTGCTCGCACCGAGCTACGAAATACCTTGCTGAAACCGAGATAGGACCTGTAACAACTCTCATAACCGAAATAGGACTTCTTTTATCTTGTTTTTTCTTTATAGCATGGTTCAATGAGCTGTGCTTAACACTCTTGCTTTTCACTTTGCAGACTTAGGTTGCCCAGGCACTCCTTTGAGCGCTCAACCGAGCTACTCAACAACATTTTTCGACCAATCTAACACTTGGCTTTAATTTATTTAACTTAAAACATAAATGGGGAAGTATAGATTCTTAGTAGAGACACCTGGGGGTTTGGCCGAATTCCGAAGGGAGTATAACATCCCTGACGATGTCCACCTCACCTTAGCTGAACAAGATACCGTACATTGGGGAAACCCTGGTTTTGTACCCTTCACACTTCTGTCCATAATAGAAACCGGCCTAAGATTTCCTGTACAGCCCTTACTATGTGAATTCCTCAGGCAAACTAGGATTTGCCCACCCAACTTTCCACAAACTCATACCGCATAATCAACGGTATAGCCGAGCTAAACCGCCGTGCCGGCATCAACCTTGGCTTAGCCAAACTATTCCACCAGTATTCTATAGGATCAAAAGAAGATGGGTGGGTCTATTACTTAAGAATACGCCGCTGCCGAGAGAAAATAATAAAAGATACACCGGACAACGACTTGAATGATGATGATTTTTTCTGGGTATTTAGGAATTTTGAAGACCACCAAGCCCAGATCCCAGGCCGCAGTATAAACGGGAATAAAAGAGCACCCGGTATAATAACTTCGGCTCTATTGCCTGTTTCTGTTTTTCTTCGGTTTCTAATTTCTGAACCGAACTAACAGTTGTATTCTTTTTGCAGATTCAGCCCATCTTCAATCTCTTTACAGCCACTCCAATCTAAACATTCTTCGTGCCACACTACGATTTCCAGAAAGAAACTGGGCCAAGTTGCTGAACTTCGAACCGACATACCGATATAGCAGCCGACGCAAAGCCAGAGTAACCGATTTTTTGCTAAAGGACGCCCCTGAACCGGATCCAACTTTGCCACAAATTAACCTCGACCGTACTACTGAAGAAGAGGAAATGGCCAAAAGAAACAGAGTAAGGGTCCTTTTAACTGAGACAAACCGCGCCGAGGTACCACCACCGAACCAAACCCAGGAGACTGTGGTGGCCCTTCATTCTCAACAACCCTCTTCATCACGCCCGAGCAAGCGCGCCCGGACTACCCCAACGGAGCAGCGCCTCGTCGATGAAGATGAAACAATTCTTCCACCAAGTCCTCCACCAAGCCCCCAGCCGGAGTGTTCTGATCGGCCTAGCTCCTCCAAGTGGGCTCCGAAAATGACTTTTCAGAACCGAGATATCCAGGAGACCGACTCGGTGGTTGCTGAGAAGGATCATATGATGGCATTCAATCTTGCCAAGAGTGTGTGCCTCCCAGCAGACATGGAGCACCACCAGCATCTGACCGAACTAAGGGCCATCCGTTCGGCCACCAAATCCATGGTGCTTGTAAGTAACCTCTTCTGTTTAACCTTTCTAATTTTGCACAACTTCCATCTCGGTTTGTTTACAAGTCTTCCCTCTTTTTGCAGGCTATGCAGAAGAGCCACATCGCTCACAAGCGAGTGCTTGAGCTTCGCAAGACCACAAGGCAGGCGCTGGCCGAAGTAGCTGAAAAAACTGCCGAGCTAGAAGAGGCCAAGAAGCAACTAGCCGAGCTAAGATCCGAGAATGGTCGTTTGACTGGACTCGTTAGTTCGGCTGAAGCGGAGAAACAAAAGGCTGCAGCTGTGATCAAAGATAAATACCTGCGTGAGTTGGCCAAACTTGAAGGCAAGAAGAACGCTGAAATTGCCGAGCTGAAAAAGAAGGCAGATGACGCCAACGCTGAAGGTTTCAAGGAGGGAGAAGCCCTCTATATTCCTCAGTGTGAGGCCGCTAAGGATTTGTTCTTAAAATGCGGCTGGAGGGCAGCAGTGGTGCAGCTCGGTTGTGAACCTGAGACCGAGGTATACAATCCTCCTCAGTACTTCATACCGAGCTCGCTGACGGAGTACGCTGCATCCGTTCAGCAACAGTTTCTCCAGAGTTCAGACGACGATGAAGAAACCGAGCCTATTAATACTTCGGTTGTCAATGAACCTGCCGATCAATCAACTCGGCTGGAGCCAGTGGTGGAAGATCTTACTGACGAACTGACAACTGAAACCGCGCTTCCAGCAGATACCGAGCTCCCTCCTGAGACCGCACTACCGACTGATACCAGGCTTCCGGTTGACATAGATGCTGATCTAGATGATCTATTTAACTGATTTTGTAATTTCTTTTCTTTGTTTGTTGGATTTGTAACCGGGCTGGGGGCCCCTTGTCTGTAATTTGCTTTGAACTTCTATCAATGAAAAAATCTTCTTTTGCTCTAACTGTTATCTCAGTTTGCTCTTGTATTTGTGTAGACGTCCCCGAACGCCCCGGGAGGGTTAAGTCCCGTTCTGTTCATATTGGGGTCACTACAATTCAAGGACTCAAATGTCACGGTTCTTAATCTTGAACCAAAGAGTCCAAATCCGGCAAATCGTTTTGAAAACAGATTTTTTTGAAAGAAGTGCCAAACATGGACTGCTTTGCCAGATACAGAGTCGCCACCTAAATATTTTATTTTTGGGAAATTTAGGAAACCCTGACTCGGTGCCAAAGGCCACGTGTTCGTCATCACCAAAGTTGCCTCGGCTCGGGAACTTGGGTACGATTGGGGAAGGTCACTTCGTGAGCACCCCCGCTCGCCCGGTCAAAGACCGGCCTCTACTAACCATGATATCGGTTTTTGAAAACATTGTATGCTCTTATTCCGATTATTAGCCTAGGTTACTATGTGATGCTCGTAGCAAACAAGTATAGACTGAGTCGCCTGAATTGGAACAAAACATTTCATGTTTGTTTATTTGAAAATGGTTTGATGGTGCTACCCGCAGGTAGGCTAAGACGCGGATTTGCCACCCTCAGGTGGGCTTAGAAAACATGATTTTGCCACTGTCTAGTGGGCTTAAAACAAACATTCAACGTATTGTCCCAATCCAAGCAACTCAACCTCCACCCACAGGCATTCAAGGCAGTTATATCACATAAGCATATAGCCTCATGGTAAGCATGCTATTCATGGCAACACTCACACGCATGCAAGGATGCTAAAGCATAAAACTCACCGAGTACTCCAAGCCAAAACAGAAAACTTATTAGAAATCATGCATGATCCTAAATATACAGGAATGTCTAATGCAACGCATGCAATAATGCAACTATAGCAGGCTCGGCTATTCTAAACATGGCATATGGAATGCTACAACTAACACGTATTCAATTTGGAATTGAAATACAAATGAAGTTTGTATGATGTGCTGAGCCCGGTGCGTGCAAAACAGATGAATGATGCAAACATGTTGTCATACTGTATGCTAATTGAAATATGCCCTAATCTAACCATCGTAAGCGGGTAAATAAAAGGGAAGAAAAACGTGGGGTTGGAAGACATACATCACACTCACCCACACTTATTACAATTATGCCCTCGCGCAGAGGGTCCAAATAAATATACAGTCCCGAATAAAAGAATAGTACAGTCCGAATAGTACAGATTTCTAATTAATTTAACAAATTAACTAAGAAAGCTTTAAACTGGCATGCAAGCCAGGGGGCTGCCTCGCTTCTGATGAATGATGTATGCTGGGCTGCCTTGCGCGGAAATCCACTGGGATGCCCCGATTAGCCTCTATTTGCAATATTTCTCGAAATGTGCGCCAGACTCCGAAAAGTTGCTGATTCCTTATTTTGCTGCAACAGAGAGCAGGAAAAGGGCATAGCAATGTATTTCACAAATATATGCATGCCTCGATCCTCGTGCCACCAATCACGCATAACGATGCATGATGGCCGAGGAATCGGATTGCACAATTCAATATTGGGTGCAATGCATATGAATGCTACAGCAATACCTAACTCCATCATGGGTAATCCGGAGTGTCAGTGACTGGGGAATTGAGACCCGTTCCGTCACTCGGAGTACGGAACGTGCCTCGTTTCCCGTGCCCGGGCTAACTCCTATCCCGAACACAATGCAATATGCATGATATGCATGAAATGCAACTAAGATACAATCCTAACATACACAATGCTATGAAAATGGGATGCCTCGAAATGCGTGCACGCGGGCACGCAAACTGAGGCGATGATCCTAAGGCATGAAATAACATGAAATATGATATACAATGAGACTAAAATGAGATGTCTCGAAATGCGTGCCCACGGGCACGCAAACCGAGAAAATAGCATACGGAATGCAACAGATCTAAAATGGCATACGGAATGCGATATGGGCTTATACTAACATGAGAGGGCCTCAGCCGCACTCACACAAGAGGCCGTAAGATGAAAATGAGCTGCCTCGAAATGCGTGTCCACGGGCACGCAAACCGAGGCGGTGGCATACGCAATGCAAATGACATGGAAAATGCAAATTGGGCTTACACTAACATGAGAGGGCCTCAGCCGCACTCACATAAGCTGCCGAGAGACAAAAATGAAGTGCCTCGAAATGCGTGCACACGGGCACGCAAACCGAGGCATGGCCCTAAGGCACAGAAATGACATGCGAATGAGATGTGACATATGGCATATGGAAAATGCCAATTTCAGCAGCTAAAATGATGCACAAATAGCCCCCGAATTATGACAAAATTACACCCGATGCCCGAAATGCGATGTAATGCACCCGAAATGGCCTACAGCCCTACTAAACATGCATAATTGACACATGACATGTAAAACAATAGCAAGGCAGCCCCTAAAATAACATTTTTTCAGTACAAAGCAAGGCTAAACAACAACCACAAGTATGGCAAAATTAGCATGCAAAAATGGGGAAAAAGAGGGGAATTACAAAGCAAGTAGTATATACAATGCTCAAACCGAAAAAAACAGTTATACAACATTAAAGAGGGACCAAAAATATGCACATTTATAAGAGATAACATCCCCCAATTCAGTAGGTAGATAGGCTAAACATAGCATGCAAAATAATGAGCCAACAAAGGCTATAACATGAGGTACCAAAAGCATACACCAAACAACTTTGGACCCTTGACAAAAAATGAAGAATGGGTCATTTTAAGACACTTTCCAAGCCTGATGGAGGCTGAAAACAAAAGCTAAGAAAGCCTAACAAAGCATGCAAAATAATGAACCAAAGAGAGGTATTGAGACAAGTGGTATGTAGAAAATTCAAACAGCAAAATTTCATTCTACAACATTGAAGAGGAGCCCACAATATGCATATTTACAGTAGATGGAAGCCTCCAATTCAGAATAAAATCATGCTAGAAATGCCATGCAAAATAGGGCCACCAAAGGAGCCACAAAGAGAGGTGGTACAAGCTTTCACCAAACAAGGTTGAGCCCTTCTTCAATGTTGAAGAGGGGCTCAAAATATGCACTTTTACAGTTTATGTCATGCTCAAAATCAGATTACTCATGAGTCAAAGAAAGCTTGCAAAAACAATGGCATACGATGAGATATTGAAACAAGTATGAGATAGGGACCCCAAATGATGTTGAGACCTTAAACAAACATGAAGAACACCTCAAAATAGTGACATTTCCAGTTAATCTCGGAGCTCAAAACCATAAGAAAATAGGTCTAAGAAATGAGCCAAAATAGGGCTAGAAAAGAGGGAAAGAGGACTTACCCTTGTAGACAACTTCTTGGCTGCCTTTTGCTTGAAGGATGGATGTTTCCTAGCTGCTGGAATTCTTCCCTTGCTGCTGGAAATGGTATGGTGATGATAGAGCTTGGAGTTGATGTAGAAATGGTAGAGAACTTGGAAGTTTTGAACTTGGAAATGGAGAGGGAGAGGAGAGACGTGTATGGAGCTCTCAAGGGGTTTTTTTTTCTACCCTTAAACACAGCTGGGAGCTGCTGTTATATGTCCAAGAGAGGGGTGAAAAAGGAGGGCCAAAAAGGTGGAAAAATGCACCCAAGTATTCCCTCTAAAGATCTTTTTCCAAATCTAGATATTTTGAGGGCAACCAATGCAAAATCTAGATATTTTGAGGGCAACCAATGCATAATCTAGATATTTTGAGGGCAACCAATGCATAGCTGGAATACACTCAATGAGAGGAATAGGGCCGGCCAGCTCACAGGGGCAAAATCGTCATTTCACAAAAGGGGTGGCTGGCTAGCTAGATAGATAAAAAAAAAAAAAACTGCCGAGAAGACCACTGGATGGTGGGTTCTAGAGAAGTCCAAAAATGTCCATTCAAGTGTCCAAATTGAAGCCCCGGAAGTTAGATTTCCAATTCCGCAAACCTTGCATCAAAATTCCTCCTGTAGAAAAAGTTATGCCAGTTTCCGTAAAACCGCGCAGATTCAGTCCAACCGGACTTTAACCAACCATATCTCCTCCCCCCGGATTTGGACTTAGGATATTCTTGAGTGAAAAATGAAACCCCGGAAGTAAGCTTTCCAATGGTGGTGGCCTCATATTTTAATTCCTCTTGTACAAAGAGTTACGCTTGTTTCGGTGAAGCCGCGCAGACTTTTCTCCTTCCCAGATTCATGCTGAACCACTTTTGACCAAGCAGATAACTGGTTGCTGAGACAATTGCTGGCCTCCCACCCTCCAGTGATCTTCCTGGTGCTAAAACAGAGGTACCTGCCAAAATTGAACAAAAACTAATGCAAAACGAAAGCTCGGGGACCAAAACTGCGCGGGGTCCCGAAATTGGGCTGTGAGCACCGAAAGTGGCGTTCGGCCACGAAGTGGGCATCAGAGGCTCCAGTGTCCCTCGGAATGATAAAATAGAGGCACTTGCCAAAATTGAACAAAAACTAATGCAAAATGAATGCTCGGGGCCCAAACCGCGAGATTCGGGGTCCCGAAAATGGGCTGTAGGCACCGAAAGTGGTGTTCGGCCACGAAGTGGGTATCTACGACCCCAGTGTCCCTCGGTATGATAAAACAGAGGCACTTGCCAAATTTGAACAGAAACCGGTGCGAAATGAATGCTCGGGGGCCAAAACCGCGAGATTCGGGGTCCCGAAAATGGGCCGTGAGCACCGAAAGTGGCGTTCGGCCACGAAGTGGGTATCAGAGGCCCCAGTGTCCCTCGAAATGATAAAATAGAGGCACTTGCCGAAAACCGGAGAAATCGGAGATGGTTGGGCGGTCCCGAACCGAGGCACACGGCCTGACGGTCTCGAAAACCGGGAACCGGGCTCCGAAATGGGCAAAATGGCCTACGGCCACGAAATGTAGCGCACGGCCACCGATAGATAGTCTACGGGACCACTCCCTCCCCTCAGGAAAGAAAACAGAGAAAACCGAGTCTGGTTCGCAAACCGAGACAAGGCACAGAAGAGAGTTCGGAAGTCCGGAGGGCAGGGCGCACGGCCGCGACTCTGAGACTTCTGAACGAGCACAGTATGCAACATCACCGAGCGCTCAATCGGTGACGTCTGAGTCTTAAGGTCGGTCAAAAATGGGGTGTCTACAATTTGCTTTCTAACTGCAATTTGAACGAAACACAATATTCTTCGGCCGAGATATTTTATTCCGGTCTTTTAGCTGAGCAATCTGACTGAGCTTACTAGCCAACCACTCTTTAGCCGATATACTTACTTCGGCTGAAGAGTACTAAGAGTTGGTTTAATCCAGCTAACCACCCTTCAGCCCATACCTTTACTTCGGCTGAAGAGTACTAAGAGTTGGTTTAGTCCAGCCAACAACTCTTCAGCCCATATCCTTACTTCGGCTGAAGAGTACTAAGAGTTGGTTTAATCCAGCCGACCACTCTTCAGCCCATACCCTTACTTCGGCTGAAGAGTACTAAGAGTTGGTTTAATCCAGCCAACCACTCTTCAGCCCATACCCTTACTTCGGCTGAAGAGTACTAGCCAACCACTCTTCAGCCCATACCCTTACTTTGGCTGAAGAGTACTAAGAGTTTGTTTAATCCAGCCAACCACTCTTCAGCCTATACCCTTACCTCGGCTGAAGAGTACTAAGAGTTGGTTTAATTCTAGCCAACCTCTAAGTTGGTTTTTCTAGCCAACCTATAATAAAGTGTTTGGTTTATTCTGACCAAACGTCCTGCAGCCTAGATCCTTATCCTGGGCTTAGGAAGGGTGTTGGTTTAATCCAGCCAACCTCTAAGTTGGTTTTTCCAGCCAACCTAGAATAAAGTGTTTGGTTTATTCCAACTAAACGTCCTGCAGCCTGGATCCTTATCCTGGGCTTAGGAAGGGCGTTGGTTTAATCCAGCTAACCTCGAAGTTGGTTTTTCCAGCCAACCTAGAATAAAGTGTTTGGTTTATTCCAACTAAACGTCCTGCAGCCTGGATCCTTATCCTGGGCTTAGGAAGGGTCGCAGTTGGTTATTCCGGCCAACTGTGTTTTTAATGTCCCTAACTTACCTAACTTACCAGAATAAACTTGTACAGAAGAAAATGTCTATACTGAAAAGAAACTACTTGTTTTATTGAGAAAGGAAAAAATTACACATACTTTAAAAAAGAAAAAAGCCTAAAAATAAAATAACTTGAGATTGGCAGTATTCCATGGCCTGCGAATTGCCTTGCCGTCCTCAGCTTCTAAGTGGTATGCCCCTTTGCCTGCTAATCCAATTACTTTGTAAGGTCCTTCCCAATTAGGCCCTAACTTGCCATCTCCCGGTACCAAGGTGTTTCCCATCACTTTGCGCAGTACCCAATCTCTGATCTTGAATTGTCTTGGATGAACTATCTTGTTATACTTTCTGGACAATTCTTGTTGGTATGAGGCAATGTGAACCAGTGCTCTGTCTCTTCTTTCCTTTGCAAGGTCGAGCTCTAATGTTATGGCTTTACTATTCAGGTCTGGATCGAAATTCTCGCTTCGAATTGTGGGGAGGCCAACTTCAAGTGGGATTACTGCCTCCATACCATAGGCTAAGGAAAATGGAGTTTCTCTTGTTGACCGCCGAGGTGTGGTGCGGTAAGCCCATAAAACTAAGGGAGCTCATCTATCCACTTGCCTTTGGCTTTCTCTAACCTTTTCTTCAATCCATCTAAGACTACCTTGTTTGATGCTTCTGCCTGACCATTTGCTTGGGGATATACCGGTGTAGAATTGTAGAACTCTATCTTGTACTCTTCGCAAAAGCCTCTAAAGATTCTGCCGTCGAACT
The DNA here is from genome assembly GCA_030407325.1 of Camellia japonica. NCBI lineage: Eukaryota > Viridiplantae > Streptophyta > Magnoliopsida > Ericales > Theaceae > Camellia > Camellia japonica. The sequence continues at coordinate 15,826 of JAPPVO010002901.1, forward strand.
ATGTGCCGTTGTCTGATATTAGGGCTTTTGGTATGCCAAACCGAGTGATGATGTTCTGCCAAACAAATTTCTTTACGTCTTTTTCCTTGATTGATGCCAATGCTTCTGCCTCCACCCACTTTGTGAAGTAGTCGGTTGCTGCAAGAAAACATTTCCTGTTGCCTGGTGCTATTGGAAGTGGTCCTACTATATCCAATCCCTACATTGCGAAGGGCCATGGGCTAGTTAGAGGTAGAAGTTCTCTGGCAGGTTGGTGTATTTGGTGTGCGAACTTCTGACACTTTTCGCACTTTTTGACATATTTTTCTGAGTCTGCCTGCATGTATGGCCACCAATATCCTTGCGAAATTGCTCTGTATGCTAGTGATCTTCCTCTTTGATGGCTTCTGCATACGCCCTCGTGTATTTCGAATAAGAATGCTTCCACTTTGCTAGGGTGGACACACTTTAGGTAGGGTCCTGAGAACGATTTTTTGTATAATGCCAAAGATGGGGAGAGCCAAAATCGCTGCGACTTCGCCCTTATTCTGTTGGCCTCTTTCTTCTCTTCTGGTAAGATGCCTTCTTTTAAGAACAAGATGATGGGATCCATCCAAGAAGGGCCGAGCTCCGTGCAACATACCTCTTCTGCTTCGGGGTCTTCAATGCTTGGTCTAGGTAGGTAGTCGATCAGCAATGGATGAGGGATGGATGTATCTGCCCTTGAGGCAAAGCCTGCTAGTTCGTCCGCTCTGCTGTTTTCCTCTCTGCCGATTTGTTCTATCCGCACCACTTCAAATTTCTTGATCTCTGTTCTGACCAACTCTTGGTATTTGGCCATCCTGTCATCCTTTGCTTCGTAGTCGCCAGATATTTGGTTTACCACTAGTTGTGAGTCGCTGTAGACCATTAGCTCGGTGGCTTTCATGTAGAATGCTGATTTGAGGCCTGCCAGAAGCGCTTCATACTCCGCTTTATTGTTCAATGTTGGGAAGCCAAGGTTGATTGCCTGCTCCACTACTAGGCCGTCTGGAGAGATGAGGACTATGCCAAGCCCTGCTCCATACCGGTTGGATGCTCCATCCACGAAGAGCTTCCACATCTCTCCAACAAACAACTTCCAGCAAGTGGAGGGATCAGATGATGCCTTGGGATCTTCCATATTGCTGGTGTTTTCTTCAAGGTCCATGCTTGTTGTCTGCCCCTCGCTATTTGATTGTACCAAGTCTTTATTTGTTGGTGAGTCTTGACTTGGTGTAGCATGGTTTGCTTCTTCCTTCCTGGCTTTACTTTGTCTGCCTTGGGGTCTGACTGAGTATCCTGTACCAGGGGTTGCGCTATTCCGGCGTCAACTTCCATCCCTAGTTCGGCTGTTTCAGTCAGGTCGACTGGGCAGATATGATGACTTCCAGGTGTGAATTCTACGATAAAATCTGCCAATGCTTGAGCCTTTATTGCGGTCCTGGGTTGGAACTTGATGTCGTATTGTCCCAATTCTACTGCCCACTTCAGAATTCGCCCATAAAGTTTGCCCTTTCAAACAAAGCTTTTAATGGGAAGGCTGTGAGGACAACTATGGTGTGGGCGTGAAAGTAGTGCGACAACTTCCTTGAGGCCATCATCAAGGCCAATGCCAGTTTTTCAGTGGCAAGTACCTTGTTTCGGCGCCCAGTAATGTTTGCTGACATAATAGAATGGGCAGATGTTGGATTCCCTTCTTGCGCGGACCAACACTGCGCTAATGGCGTGCTAAGAGACTTCCAGGTAACAAGGAAGAGTTCTTCTCCAAGTATTGGGGTGACAAGCAGTGGTGGAGAGACATGTATTCTTTCAGGCTTTCCAGAGCGTGGTCGCATTCTTCGTCCACTCGAATTTGGCTTTTAGTGCATGGAAGAATGGTCGTAGTCTGTCTGACGACCGGCTTATGAAACCGATTGAGCGCAGCTGCCATGCGCAGATGAGATGCTGCACTTCTTTTACTGAGTTAGGCCTCTCCAAGTCCTGAATAGCTTTGATCTGGAGGGGTCTGCCTCTATACCCCGGTTGGTCACCAAGAAGCCCGGAATTTGCTAGATCCTACACCGAATGCGCACTTAGATGCATTAAGGCGCAATTTGTGTCTTTCAGAATCTAGAACATCTCACCTAGGTCCCTAGATGGTCGTTCTATCTTGCTCTTGACCACCATGTCGTCGATGTAAGCCTCCATTGTTTTGCCTAGCAACAGTTCAAACATCTTGGTGACCATTCTTTGGAATGTTGCCCCTGCGTTCTTGAGGCCAAAGGGCATGACTGTTGTAGCAATACAGTCCTCTTGGAGTTGTAAAGGACGTGACTTCCTGGTCTGGTTCATGTATGGCGATTTGATGGTAGCCTCTGTATGCATCTAGAAAGCTAAGTCGGTTGTGCCCGCTTGTTAGGTCTACCAGTGAATCTATCCGTGGTAGAGGGAAAGCTGTCTTTGGGCATGCTTTATTGACTGTTTTGTAGTCGACGCAGACACGCCACTTGCCATTCTTTTTTGGTACTACGACTGTATTGGAGATCCATCTTGGGTAGTGCACTTCTCTGATTGCCCTGCCTCCAGCAGGTTTCCTACTTCTTCCGCCACTATCTCAGCGTGGTGGAGTGCCGATCTACGTGTGCGCTGAATGATTGGTCTGGGGATGGGTGGACATTGAGTTGGTGACAGATGAAGTTGGGATCAATGCCTGGCATGTCGTATGGTGTCCAGGCGAACACTTCGATGTTAGAGGTCAAAAATTCCAAGACCTCTAATCTCTCAGTGCTGGACAACGATGAACCGAGCAAAAAGAACTTATTCCGGGTTCTTTTCATCTATTCTTACCTCTACCAAGTCTTCCACCGCTTTCTGATTAGCTGCTTTGCCGACTCTGCGAACAGTTCATTGCTCTCCAGGTTTTTCTTACGTAGAATGAACGTTCCTTTGCAGCGCGGCTGCCATTCACCGTGAC
>JAPPVO010002902.1:0-24328 GCA_030407325.1 Camellia japonica
CCTCTTCGTTTTCAGTATTTTTCTTCTCTTTCAGGTGCGTGTGTGACACCTTCTTCATTCTGCGATTCTTCTTCAGAAGACTTCATCAAATGCCACATCAGAGGGGGTCGAGGGGGTCTCCAATTGAGGGGGTCTGTATCGGAATTGATATAAAATATAATACAAAAAATAAATGAATTATAAGATTTTCAAGAAGTGAGACTCACAAATAAATTTTGTAAAATCTTGTCTATTTATGTACTTTTTTTTGTATATTTTTTTGTATTTTTAATCCCGAGAATGACATTGAAATAGTCTACACTTCTTGCATTAGATCCATCTAATAGTTTTAACAAACACAGGTGTAATAAATTTCATAACACAAAACACAAACAATTGTGAGACAAAATATTTTAAAAAAATGAAAGCAATGTCCAATGATGATGTAAAAGCACACCTGACGTTTTAATTGGAGGTATAACCAAATAAATCGCCATAGAAAATGAAGACAACCTTTATTTTTCATCACAACAATTACATATCTTAATATATAATTTTAATGTCGCTCACTCTTCCACAAGCTCAATTCTCTATCAATATTAAAATGAATGCATGAACCAAAAAAAAAACATTTGAGAAGACAAAGAGTTGTGGTTTGAGATCTTTCAATTGCTGAATTCTATTAATTAATAGTTATTAGGCTTTAATGGTCGCGTTTCTAATATTTGTTATCCATTAAAGTTGAGTTATTTGATTTCATCTATATTCACTTGATAATTTGAGAGTGGGTACGTGTCAAGCTTTTACACAAACACTTGGCACATTTTTTGAGCATTATTAATGAAATACACAATGTAATTTTTTTTTTTCGTAATTGCAACCTGTTATTTTTTAATAAGAATTTATATTTGTTTTAGATATTTTTTTAATATAGAAATTATTTTTTTTAGTTTTTTTATAAAAATAATTTAACAATCTCATCACTAAACATAGTGTATGGGAGAAGTTGAAAAGGGTACGGCAGTAGGTATGAGAGAAGTAAAAAAGGCTTGAGAAATTTAGCCAAAACCCCTTCATTGGACCATTGTTTAGTGAAAATGACAACTCAATGTATTTTGCTTCATAAATATAGCAATCCTGGGTTTTCCCCTTTATGTACAGTATTCTGGACTTAGGTTCCGTGGTTGAGTATTGTTGCATTTGTTTCATTTCCGTCCTTTAATTCCTTATATTTGAATTTTAGGATGTGTTGGGCAGGTTTGTATCAGGTTGGGAGTGTTTTGAAACAAATGGTTGCTGTCTAGATTTTGGTGTCTTCGCTCGAGCGAGACTTTTGTCGCTCGAGCGAGCTCTATGTTTTAGATCCTTCGCTCCAGCCAGGGTTCCTTAGCTCGAGCGAGAGTTGGGTGATGTGTCTGGTGGCTCGAGCAAGAAGTCTTGCGCTCGAGCTTGCGTCTGCGTCTGGTTCTGGACCTGGAGGTTGCAATTCTTCGCTCGAGCGAGCTTTCCTTCGCTCGCTCGAGCGAGCGAGCTTTTCTTCGCTCGAGCATGCTTCTGGGTTACAGACCTGAAGCTTCGATTTGTTGGCTCGAGCGAGGCTTTCTACGCTCGAGCAAGGTTTCTTTATGTCTGGTCGCTCGAGCGACCACTCCTTCGCTCGAGCGAGCCTCGAATATATCAGTTGGCAGTAGCGGGTTACAGTTCACTTTTTCATCATCTTCTTTTATACAAACCCTAGACCAGCTGCTCTTTCTCTCTCTTTATACCTTCTCTCTAGGGTTTCATCTAGTTCTAGTGGTCTTCTACCCTCGTCTCTTTGGAAGAAAGGAAGAGCTTCGCGAGGGCTTCGCTTTAATCTGAAAAGTTGTGGATTTGGAGCACTTTGAGTTTCACCTCTCTTCTCATTTGAGCTCCGAAAATTAAGGTAGGGATAACCTACTCTATTCTATGAGTTTTAACATAAATTTTGGTCATTTTGATTAGATGGTGTTGCTTAGTCATTTTGAGAAAGTTAGGGTTTGATTTGAGGTTATAAAAAGGGGGGGTTTTCAAATGTTAAAACCTATGTGTGTATGAGACATTGAAAAATGAAATTGTTGTTGTTAAATCGATGAAATTGAGCCTTTGGGCTAATATTGAGAAAAGGAGAAAAATGCCCTAATTATGTTGAATAATTAATTTGAATAATTAATTTGGAGAAATGTGAAATTGAAGTAAAATTCATGAAATTGGAAAATTGTGGGAGTAAATGGTGTAGTTGGATAATTTAACCACTCACCTATGAAAATGTCGATATTTTATCTGTTGATAAATTTATTATGTGTTTAGAGATAACTGCTTTGGGCTATCGGTGGAGGATAGCCTTAATTGTTGTAAACATTGTATGATGATTAAGGAAAACTGAAACTAATCACATTGAATATGTCATTAAATATGACGGTTGAAATAATACAGCAAATGTGTGTATTGATTGATCATTGTATATGATAAGTGTTTAAATACATTGTATATGCATATTGTTTGGGAGGAGATAGGGGATGTACTCCATTGTTTAAGAGGAGATAGGGGATGGACTCCACTGATACAGCAAATCTGTGTATCACTTGAAATATGGAAGTGTTTTAATATGAGTTACATTCTCATGTGAATTCTGAAGTATGGAAGTGTTTTAATATGTGTTATAGTCTCATTGAATTGTTTGGCCAGGTTCTGAGCCATAATTATGAATCGAAACTGTATAAGTGAAGGAAACTGAAATGAAAACTGGATGTACTTGATGTTGAATTGAAAAGTATTGTGAGTTGGTTTATAAGTGTCAACCATCTATCAAATGCTATTGTTTTAGTTATTTCTCATACTTGGTTTAGTATATCTCTACTGGGCATTGGCTCACCCTATATGGGACATCATTTTCAGGTTCAGGTGATATGCCACCTCCAATGACATAGCTTGGGAGGCTTAGAGGCTGAATATCCTTTTTGTTGTTTACCTTTTTGTGTATTACATGTAAATTCAAGCCGAGGGCTTAATGTGTATGAGTTAGTAGCTTTTTTTTTTGTAACCAAGTGTTGGCTTGGAAAGTTGTAAGCCCGTAGGGCATTTACTTTTGTTGTTAACATGTAATACTTTTGTGATAAATACTTTGATAAATAGATGTACACTTTATTCTCTTGAATATATTGTCAATTTCTTGTATCATGAATGTATGAATTATGGGTTTATTTTGAGGGCATTACAACTTGGTATCAGAGCGTACCGGGTTCGAATACTTTGGGTACGCGGGAAGTGGTTAGTACCACAATGGGTTTGTCTCGCTTGTTAGAGACTTATGCATGATGTTATATATTTATTTGATAACATGTTTATGTGACTATATGGGTATGGGATTTAGTTTCTAGGATGTTGATTGGATCTTTGGGTTTCTGGGAGTCCTGTTGGAAAAGCACCTGATCAATGCTGTTTCTAACTGGAACTCTAGCAACGCCTCGGGACTATCATTATCCGGAAATGAAATTCGTAAGTGCTTATGTGATTATGTGCTTACGTGGAATGAATTACTGTTGTCCAATACATTAAGACGCGAGTGTTGTAGCTTCGGCACATTTATGAATGTGCTAATGATCTTCGTTACCTTTATTAGGATGTCAGGACGAGGACGTGGTGGTAGGCAAGGTAGGCCTAGGAGGCAGGAGATGCCTATACCGGATGAGATTCCGGCACAGTAGGAGGGTGTTGGTCAGGCTAATGTGGCCGAGCCAGTAGGTCAGCAGGCCATGGGCGCCTTAGCTCGCGAGATGGCAAGAGCATTGAGAGAATCCATGGACATTCTCAAATTTGAGAATCAAGTCCAAACCCATGTTACTGAGGTAGGGCCTTCCTTTCTGAAGAGGGAGTTTTTCCGGTCCAATCCGGATGAGTTTCTGGGGGACCCGAAAGAGCCACTTAAGGCTGATGAGTGGCTTGAGCAGATGACGAAGACATTTGAGATGCTTGGCATCGAAGATGGGGCTTTGAAGGTGACCTTGGCATCCTTCTAGCTGAAGGGAGACGCGGGTAGTGGTGGAAGTTTGTTTGGGGCCGTATTGGTGGGACTTGGGAGGCTTTCGTTGGCGCCTTCCAGGAGAAGTTTTTGTCTCCCGCTGTTAGGGAGAAGTTGAGAGATCAGTTCTGTCAGCTCAAGCAGCTGAGTTCATAAGTGGCCGAGTTTGAGGCTGCATTTACCAGTTTGTCTAGGTTTGCACCTGAGCTAGTGGAGTCTGAGGAACGCCGTTGTCTGGAGTTCGAAAGGAAGTTAAGGCACGGACTCAAGGTTAGGGTTGCTGGGTCCATGACTCGGGAGTATGGACGCCTTGTGGATGCTGCAGCCCATATGGAGATTATTATGCACGAGGAGGAGGAGAGGTTGAGGGGCTCCAAGAGGAGTCAGGATGGCCAGGGGGATGGCAGGAGGCAGAGGGGTTCTAACCCTCAGTAGTCACAGGGTGTTTTTGTGAGATCTACCTTTCCAGTGCCGAGTTCAGGTTCTGGGAGAGGCAGTCAGGGAGACGTTACTTGTTACAAATGTGGTCAGCTGGGCCACAAGTCTCCAGCTTGCCCGCAGAGAGGAGGAGGGCAGAAAGCAGCTTCATCTTCGGCTCGTCCTCAGAGCCAGAGTTAAGGCAGATGTCAGCCGATTTCTTGTTACCAATGTGGTCAGGCTGGACACTTAAAGAGGTTTTGCCCGCAGTTGAGTGGCACATCTGGTGCATCTGGTTCGAGGCAGACTCAAAGCCATCAGCCAGCTCAATCAGTTCAGGCTTCGAGGGCCAATCAGGGAGCCTCATCGTCTCAGTTTGTACAGTAGACTTATGCTCCGAGAGGTGAGCAGGTAGATCAGAGACCTTTAGGGCGTGTGTATGCTGTTACCGCGCAGGATCTTGTACCGGCTCCATCTGTTGTGAGAGGTACCTTTTTGTTTTGCAACTCGGTTGCTAATGTGTTGATTGATACGGGTGCATCCCATTCCTTTATATCTGCTGCATTTGCATTTGTTTTGGGGTTGAGTTGGTGTGCAGTTAGCATCTCCTATTTGTGTTGTATCACCTGTTGGGTGAGTTGATTTTGAAGCAGGGGTGTAGAGGTTGTGATATTGAGGTCGTCGACCGCCGGCTTCCATTTTCTTTGTAGTTATGGCTATGTCGGGTTTTGATGTGATTTTGGGTATGGACTGGCTATCGTCATACGGGCTGTTATTGATTGCTACTGCCAGCGAGTTACTGTGTGTACCTTGAGCGGGGATTGTTTCTACTTCTTGGGAGACCGGGTTGGTAGTGTTTTGCCACCAGTGTATGATCCGCGAGGGCGGGGTGAGCTTAGTTATCTTCTCGCTAGCTGTATGAGTAGTGAGTGTGATGAGACCTAGACTGTATTGCCGAGAGTGGTTTGTGAGTACTCGGACGTCTTTCCCGAGGATCTTGTTAGTTTGCCACCCCATCGAGAGGTGGAGTTTTCTATTGATTTAGTGCCCGGCATAGGGCTGATTTCCATGGCACCTTACCGTTTTGCCCCAGCCGAGTTGAGTGAGTTAAAGATTCAACTCTAGGAATTGCTAGATAAGGGCTTTATTCGCCTTAGTACTTCGCCGTGGGGAGCACCGACCCTCTTTGCTAAGAAGAAAGATGGGGCTTTGAGACTTTGCATTGATTACCGGAAATTGAATTGGGCTACGGTTAAGAACAAGTATCCTATGCCCCGTATAGATGATTTGTTTGACCAGTTGAAAGGGTCCCGTTGTTTCTCTAAGATAGACTTGAGATCGGGTTACCATCAGTTGAAGGTCAGGGAGTAAGATGTTCCGAAGACGGCATTCCGTACGCGGTATGGCCACTACGAGTTTCTGGTGATGCCTTTTGGGCTCACTAATGCACCGGCAGTGTTTATCGATTTGATGAACCGGATATTCCGAGAATTCTTAGATCATTTTGTAGTCGTTTTCGTGGACGACATCCTGATTTATTCACCTTCTGAGGAGGAGCACGAGGAACACTTGAGAGTGGTGCTTGAGTTGCTTAGAGCCCATAGGCTGTATGCCAAGTTTGGGAAGTGTGAGTTTGGCTAACAGAGGTTAGTTCTTAGGCCATGGAGTCTCCGGGGAAGGGGTATCTGTTGATACATCCAAGATAGAGGCAGTGCAGGATTGGGCACAGCCTAAGAGTGTTTTGAGATCCGCAGTTTTCTGGGATTAGCTGGGTATTACCGTCGATTTGTAAAAGATTTCTCCAGGCTAGCTTCACCTTTGACTAGATTGACGTGGAAAGAGGTCAAGTTTGTATGGAGTGAGGCTTGTGAAAAGTCGTTCCAAGAGCTGAAAGTTAGACTTACCACCGCTCCGATTTTGATTATTCCGGAGAGAGGTTTGGGCTGCGGTTTATTGTGATGCCTCACGAGAGGTCTGGGTTGTGTGTTGATGCAAGAGGAGAAAGTGGTAGCCTATGGCTCGCGGCAGTTGAAAATACACGAAAGGAATTACCCTACACATGACCTAGAGTTAGCAGCTGTGATTTTTGCCTTGAAGATTTTGAGGCATTACCTATATGGTGAGAGGTTCAAGGTGTTCTCGGATCATAAGAGTCTGAAGTATCTGTTTACACAGAAAGACTTGAACTTGAGGCAGAGGAGGTGGATGGAATTTATTGAGGATTACGATTTCAAGTTGCATTATCATCCGGGGAAGGCCAATGTTGTGGCCAATGCCCTTAGCAGGAAATCCATTAGTGATGTAGCTTGTATAGCCATCCAGGGAGTAGGAGATGTTGGGTGCACTTGGCGAGTTTGATTTACTTCTGGGCGAATCTGTTGAGTCTGCGGCTTTTTTTCAGTAGTTGCGCAGCCTACACTTGTGAATCGAGTGTTAGAGGCACAGAGAGGGTGATCTTGAGGTAGAATCCCTCCGGGAGAAGATCTCCAGTGGGAAGGTTGAGAAGGTTTGACTGTGTATCCTAACCTGAGTGTAAGATACCGAGACCGTCTTGTTTGTACCGGAGTCTTGCCGAGAGGAGGTACTCCGAGGAGTTTCACCATTCACACCTTGCGGTGCATCCGGGAGGCACTAAGATGTATCGTGATTTGGGTCGTCAGTTTGGTGGCGGGGTATGAAGAAAGAGGGGTAGTTTTGTGTCTAAGTGCCTTACTTGTCAGCAAGTGAAGGCCGAACATCAGAGGCCAGCGGGTTTGTTACAACCCTTGCCTATTGCCGAGTGGAAAGTGGGAGCATGTCACGATGGACTTCGTTGTAGGTCTTCCGAGGACTCAGCGGGGTAGTGATGCTATTTGGGTGGTTGTAGACCGGTTGACTAAGTCGGCGCACTTTATCCATATGCGCGTGAGGGATTCGGTAGATCATCTTGCCGACTTGTATGTTCGGGACATAGTGAGGTTGCACCGGGTCCCAATGTCGATCGTCTCAGATAGAGATCCACGTTTTACTGCTAGGTTGTGGCAGAGTTTGCAGAGAGCCTTGGGCACTAGGTCAACCTTTAGCACGACTTATCATCCTCAAACTGACGGGCAGTCAGAGCGTACTATACAGATCCTTGAGAATATGCTTTGAAGTTGTGTCCTTGACTTTAGTGGGTCGTGGGAGAGGCACTTGCCCTTGGTAGAGTTTGCCTACAACAACAGTTTCAATCGAGTATTGGTATGGCACAATTTGAGGCCTTGTATGGCCGACCGTGTAGGTCTCTAGTTTGTTGGGCCGAGGTGGGTGATGCACCTTTGTTGGGCCCGGAGTTGGTTCGGGAGACGATGGAGAAAGTTGAGCTTATCCGTAAGAGACTTGTTACAGCTTAGAGTCGTCAAAAGTGTTATGCCGACCATAGGAGGAGGCCTTTGGTATTTGGGGTGGGTGATCATGTTTTCTTGAAAATATCACCCAGGCAGGGTTTGATGAGGTTTGGGAAGAGTGGGAAGTTGTCCCCTCGATTTATTGGCCCTTTCGAGATCCTTGAGAGGATTGGCGAGGTTGCCTACCGTTTAGCTTTGCCGCCGCAGTTGTCCGGAGTGCATGACGTATTTCATGTTAGTATGCTTCGGAAATACGAGCCGGATCCATCGCATGTATTGGATTGGACCGAATTAGAGGTTGATGAGGATGCCTCGTATGAGGAGAGACCAGTGAGGGTCTTGGATAGGCGGGATCAAGTCTTGCGAGGCAAGACGATACCCTTGGTGAAAGTTTTGTGGAAACATCACGGGGTTGAGGAAGCCACTTGGGAACGCGAGTTGGAGGTCCGAGAGAAGTATCCGGATCTATTTGTAGATGTATGATCGTATGTTGAATATTTTGTTGTATTGATAAACTTTAAGAGCATTGAATATGTCTTAAGTTGTAAAACATTGTATATGTTTCGGTTTATGGGAGTATTATGGCAAATGCCTTGAAAATGAAAGTTAATGTAGCATTGTATATGTTGAATGTACTGTGGCAATGCAAATATATCTTTAACATTGAATAGGTTATGAAATGGTGGAATATGATATTGGAAATTTTTGAATTTCAAAGAAAGGCATGTTGTTAATGCATATTGAATTATATTGTGAATTGCCTCTTGAATAGAGATGGGATGACCGGTAATGGGTCAAGATGTTGGTTATTGGATTGTAATATTGTTGGGAATTGAGAAATCATGTTTTTGAAACTTATATCTAATTTCGGGGACGAAATTCTTTAAGGGTGGGAGGTTATAGCAATCCCGGGTTTTCCCCTTTATGTACAGTATTCTGGACTTAGGTTCCGCGGTTGAGTATTGTTGCATTTGTTTCATTTCCGTCCTTTAATTCCTTATATTTGAATTTTAGGATGTATTGGGCAGGTTTGTATCAGGTTGGGAGTGTTTTGAAACAAATGGTTGCTGCCCAGATTTTGGTGTCTTCGCTCGAGCGAGACTTTTGTCGCTCGAGTGAGCTCTGTGTTTTAGATCCTTCGCTCGAGCCAGGGTTCCTTAGCTCGAGCGAGAGTTGGGTGATGTGTCTGGTGGCTCGAGCGAGAAGTCTTGTGCTCGAGCTTGCATCTGCGTCTGGTTCTGGACCTGGAGGTTGCAATTCTTCGCTCGAGCGAGCTTTCTTTCGCTCGCTCGAGCGAGCGAGGTCTATGTTTTGTGTTTCTTCGCTCGAGCGAGCTTTTCTTCGCCCAAGCATGCTTCTGGGTTGCAGACTTGAAGCTTCAATTTGTTGGCTCGAGTGAGGCTTTCTACGCTCAAGCGAGGTTTCCTTGTGTCTGGTCGCTCGAACGACCACTCCTTCGCTCGAGCGAGCCTCAAATATATCAGTTGGCAACAGCGGGTTACACTTCACTTTTTCATCATCTTCTTTTATACAAACCCTAGACCAGCTTCTCTTTCTCTCTCTATATACCTTCTCTCTAGGGTTTCATCTAGTTCTAGTGGTCTTCTACCCTAGTCCCTTTGGAAGAAAGGTAGAGCTTCGCGAGGGCTTCGTTTTAATCTGAAAAGTTGTGGATTTGGAGCACTTTGAGTTTCATCTCTCTTCTCCTTTGAGCTTCGAAAATTAAGGTAGGGATAACTTACTCTATTCTATGAGTTTTAACATAAATTTTGGTCATTTTGATTAGATGGTGTTCCTTAGTCATTTTGAGAAAGTTAGGGTTTGATTTGAGGTTATAAAAAATGGGGGTTTTCAAATGTTAAAACCTATGTGTGTATGAGACATTGAAAAATGAAATTGTTGTTGTTAAATCGATGAAATTGAGCCTTTGGGCTAATATTGAGAAAATGGGAAAAATGCCCTAATTATGTTGAATAATTAATTTGAATAATTAATTTGGGAAAATGTGAAATTGAAGTAAAATTCATGAAATTGGAAAATTGTGGGAGTAAATGGTGTAGTTGGATAATTTAACCACTCACCTATGAAAATGTCGATATTTTATCTGTTGATAAATTTATTATGTGTTTAGAGATAACTGCTTTGGGCTATCGGTGGAGGATAGTCTTGATTGTTGTAGACATTGTATGATGATTAGGGAAAACTGAAACTAATCACATTGAATATGTCATTAAATATGACGGTTGGAATAATACAGCAAATGTGTGTATTGATTGATCATTGTATATGATAAGTGTTTAAATACATTGTATATGCATATTGTTTGGGAGGAGATAGGGGATGTACTCCATGGTTTGAGAGGAGATAGGGGATGGACTCTCAAACCTGTTTGGGAGGAGATAGGGGATGGACTCCACTGATACAGCAAATCTGTGTATCACTTGAAATGTGGAAGTGTTGAAGTATGGAAGTATTTTAATATGAGTTACATTCTCATGTGAATTGTGAAGTATGAAAGTGTTTTAATATGTGTTATAGTCTCATTGAATTGTTTGGCCAGGTTCTGAGCCATAATTATGAATCGAAACTGTATAAGTGAAGGAAACTGAAATGAAAAATTGATGTACTTGATGTTGAATTGAAAAGTGTTGTGAGTTGGTTTATAAGTGTCAACAATATATCAAATGCTATTGTTTTAGTTATTTCTCATACTTGGTTTAGTATATCTCTACTGGGCATTGGCTCACCCTATATGGGACATCATTTTCAGGTTCAGGTGATATGCCACCTCCAAGGACATAGCTTGGGAGGCTTAGAGGCTGAAGATCCCTTTTTGTTGTTTACCTTTTTGTGTATTACATGTAAATTCAAGCCGAGGGCTTAATGTGTATGAGTTAGTAGCTTTTTTTTTTATAACTAAGTGTTGGCTTGGAAAGTTGTAAGCCCGTAGGGCATTTACTTTTGTTGTCAACATGTAATACTTTTGTGATAAATACTCTGATAAATAGATGTACACTTTATTCTCTTGAATATATTGCCAATTTCTTGTATCATGAATGTATGAATTATGGGTTTATTTTGAGGGCGTTACAATAAACCCCTGAGGAGAAAAGCACATAATTGAGTAAGGATAAAAATAAAATATCTTTTTTTTTCTTGGACAATATTATCAAAGTAACATGTTACTATGAACTAGAGTAACATATTACTATCAGACAAAATAACATGTTACTATCAAACAGAGTAACCATCAAACAGAGTAATATGTTACTGTTACTATTTACATCAATTTCAACGGTAATAATATTTTTTTTATATATAAGAATTTCATAGTCAACATAGATCTTAGTTAATAGATCTTGATGAGAGAATTCTAAAAATACTAACTTTATTACAAACTGATATCTACATAAAAAGTTATATTATATTAAAGTTTAATATTTTAATAATAATCATATGTGTTAGAATTTTCAAGGAATTTTGTTTATGCTGGTCTTTAATACATTAAAGTTTAATTATGAGGAGGTTTTGGCCAAATCTCCCAAAAGGCATGGGGGTTGGGAAAAATTAATAAATGTTGAGGTTTTTTTTTTTTTTAAATTAGAAAATTAGAAAATTAGGATTGGGATATTGGAGCTCTCACAAAGCTTGTGGGTTAAAAACCCCTTTTTCCTTATATAATAACTAGCATATCACCCGTGCTATGCACGGATTGTGTTTATGTGAATTGTGATTTTTTAATGTTTTCTTTTCTTTTCTTTTTAAATATCTTCTTTTTTTCTTTTTTTATATTATATTAAAGTTTAATATTTGGATAATAATCATATGTGTTGGACTTTTCAAGGAATTAAATGTCTTTTTTTTTATTATATTATATTAAAGTTTAATATTTTGATAATAATCATATGCGTTGGACTTTTTAAGAAATTTTTTTTATGCTTGTTCTTAATGCATTAAAGTGTTATTATAAGGGATAATAATCATATGTGACTTTTCAAGGAATTCATGTGTTGGATTTCAAAGAATTTTTTTTATACTTGTTCTTAATGCATTAAAGTGTTATTATGAGGGTTAAACTTAGGAGTTGGGAGAAGTTAATAAATGTTAAGATTTTTTTTTTTAAATAAAAAATCAGGAAATTTAGATTGGGAGATTGGAGTTCCCATAAAGTTTGAGGTTAAAAATCCCTTTTTGCTTAATATATAGTATATAATAGATAGTATAAATATTATATTAAAGTTTAATATTTTGATAATAATCATATGTGTTGGACTTTTCAAGAAATTTTTTTATGCTTATTCTTAATGGATTAAAGTGTTATTATAAGGGATAATAATCATATGTGTTGAGACTTTCAAAGAATTCATGTAGTGGATTTCAAAGAATTTTTTTTATGCTTATTCTTAATGCATTAAAGTGTTATTATGAGGGTAAGACTTGGGAGTTGGAAGAAGTTAATAAATGTTAAGATTTTTTTTTTTTTAAATCAAAAAATCAAGAAATTTAGATTGGGAGTTTGGAGCTCCCACAAAGCTTGGGATTAAAAACCCCCTTTTGCTTAATATATAGTATAGACTAGCCTATCACCCGTGCTATGCACGGGATAATTATAGATATTTAAATTTGTTTTAGATTTTTTTTAATATATAATTATGCTTTTAAGATTTTTTATAAAAATAATTTAACAATCTTATCACTAAATATAGTGTATGGGAGAAGTTGAAAATGGTACTACAGTAACTATACACGGATTGTATCTATAATTATTTGTATGAGGGGATTTAAATGCTGATTAGGGGATTTTGACCAAATCAATAAATGCATGCATGTAGAAAGACATGTGGATCTAAAAAAATTAATATATGCTGATCAGGGGATTTTGACCAAATCAATAAATGCTAAATTTTTTTTTAAAATAAAAAATGAAAAATTTAGAAAATTCAGATTGAGATATTGAAGGTCCCACAGGCCTTGGGGGTTAAAAACCCCCTTTTGCTTAATATGTAGTATAGATAGATAATAGATATGTATATATATAGATATAGATATAGATATGGGATCATCATGATCAGTCTGGCGTGAAATGAGTAATTTTCTTTTTCGACATAATCGATTGATTTTAGCAGTAGCTGTATTACGTTCCATCCTGTAAAAACACAGAGATTGTTACAACGCAAACAAATTTTTTTTCCTCATCATGTGATCGAAATAGAGTGTAAAAAAACATAATCAGTTAAAAAAAATTCATCGTGTGATCAAAATGGAGTGTAAAAACAACAATCACATCACATTTTTCTCATAATAAAAAAAATAAATGAAAAAAAAGAACCATTAAACTAACTACAATACAATCACATTAAAAAAAGAACCATTGAACTAATTACAATCACATTAAAAAAAAGAACAGTTAAATAAACTACAATCACATCACACTTTTCCCATAACAAAAAAAAAAAAAAAAAAATTAATTACAATCACATTAAAAAAAGAACCATTAAACTAATTACAATCACATTTTTCTCTTTGTTGGTGTTTATGTTTATCTAACTTCGATCATATTAAAAAATTAAATTATATATATATTTTTTTTTTGGCCAGACCAAATACAAATCACAAACGGAGATAATAGTTGGCATTTTCAAAACACTTATCCGATCCTGAATAGCAACACTAACGCCGCCTTCAAACCTCCTGGCCTTCTTATAATCGGTATCCACCATATGTGGTGCATACCTAGCAAGTTCGGTAAATTGCTTCTCATACTCGGCAACAGACGTCTTGCCCTGTCTTAACTGTTCAAACTCAGTCACTTTTCGGTCTCTGATGCACTGAGGAAAATACTTCTCAAAGAAGGACTCCTTGAACTGAGCCCAAGTCACAATAGTGTTCGCATCACGGGTCAACATCCACCACCTTCTTGCTTCTTCCTGAAGGGTGAAGGTTGCCAACAATACTTTGTTTGTTTCGGAGCACGGAAAAACCTCAAATAACTTTTCAGTCTCAAGGACCCAAGCTTCAGCCTTTAATGGTTCCAAGCCTCCCTGAAAGGACGGCGGTTTCATCTTGCTGAATTTCTGGGTAAGAGCAATAATATCCTCCTCATTTGCATTCACATTTTGCACATTCGGTTCCGGTTGCACCGGAGGAGGAGGAGGGGCGGTTGGTTCTGTTGTTGATCCAGTCTTTCAATTATCAGCCCATCATTAGTTCAAGTCTGGCCATTCTGGCCTCAGAGGATGATGATCCGGTTTCATTTGCAGTGTTTATGTTATCCATTTCACTATAAACAGTTATAACAGTTATCATTATAGGCAGTTGTACAATTAAACAGTTTAACATTTAACACTTAATCAATCGGTCATAAGCACACACTTTTCAAATTCATGAGATGCCCTAATTGCTTTTCTAGGACACCCTATAGCTCATTTGGACACGTGTGTGTGCGGTAAAACTCGTGGTTAAGTATCGCTCTGATACCACTCTGTCACGACCCAAACCCGGCCCTATGGTTTAGCACCGTAACCGGCCAGTAATCCGTAATTACCGAAGGCCTGCTTAACAGTAATACAGTATAACAGAGTTCAGGGCCTGGCGGAAGCCAATACAGTAAATAACTAGTGTCCATTGAGCTGTGAAAATCTGTATGCCAAAAACATTTTTCATGCATTCATACGGTTCAGAACAGTACAGTCTATACAATGATACACAAACATTCAGTACAGGGACTTAATCCCTCAATAACAGTACAGTAAACATTCAGTTTATACAATGATACAAAACTGTGAGGAGACCGATGGGAAAAACTCAAAACAAAATCCCAAAGCCATGACATGGCAACACGGAACCTCACAGTGAGGCACATAGGCTGGCTGACAAAACTGGAATAACCCCGACGCTTCTAGCTCTGGTCCGGTGCCTGTACACCTACATATATATATGAGCAGTGAGCTAAAGCCCAGTGAATAACATAATGTATAAAGAGGTTAAGAATGTAATGTCCTTACAGTAATGAAAACAGTTCATTATTTCAATCAGTATCACAGTCGTTCAGTACAATAAACAGTCATATGTGGTACATCCATTAGCATAACAGTAACAGTAGGTCAAAAGACCGAACAGTAATGATGGCCAGTCATTCAGTAAACAGTATGGTTCCACAAGGGAACCGACAGAGATCTCTGTAACAGTAACAGTCAGTAACAGTAGTGCTAAGGATGCCACAGTACAGTTCAGAAATAAAGGACATACATTCATTCAGTAAATAATATCAGTTCAATAAACAGTTCAGTTCAGTATTCAAAAGTAACCATTTTGAACATATCTTTATACAATCGTTACTCACAGTGATTGGGCTACAATGTGCTAGAGCGCGTCCCCGTCGCCAACCCTAAACAGTTAACAAATAGAACACACACTAAGTTTAACAGTCGGAAGGATGATAATTAAATCCCTAAATTTCCTCGGTGTGGTTCTATGTCTAAATCCTCATTAAGATGTCTTAAACTAGGCCTAAGAATGCCTAGGATGCGATGAGGATGCAAAAATACAGTCGGAAGGCATTTTTCAAAAGTTGCTGAAAATAGGCGCTTCCTCGAGCGAGCCTCCCTTCGCTCGAGCGAGCTGATGAACAGTGAAAATACTGGATGCTCGATTTTTACGCGCGATACCACGCTCGATGCTCGCTCGAGCGGATCCTGAATAAAGGTGCTCGCTCGAGCGAGGAATCCTTCGCTCGAGCGAAGAAGCCAAATCTGGAATTTCCAGATTTGTCTCCCAAGTTCGAACTAAGCATTCAAACATCCAAAACTCAACCTCTTGGCCCCAAATTCTGGAAAATACATCCCAATACAATGAATAACAAGTTTCAAAAGCTAATTTGCACATGCAAGGGCCAAGGTTGGTCAATTAAAGCCATTATCAAACCCATTTTCAAGAACACTTTCAAAACATGAAATGCATGATCTTTAAACCAAAATCAAGCTTTCATTCTTGCTCAATGGAGCTCAAATCTTTGAAAACAAAGTGAAAACATGGACTTATACAAAAATGTGAACATGCATGCACCATTTTGCCATGAAATCAATTCAAACTCATCAAATCTTACATGCATGCCACAATGGAGTCTAATTCAACATTTATGAACTAAATCATGGTTTGATCCTACAATGGAGCATGGATCATGCAAGAACAAGTTTAAGGACAACAATGGAGACTTAAATTCTTACCTAAGTCTTCAATCTCAAGGTAAGAAGCTAGATTATGCAATACTCTTCCAAAATACAAGTCTTCAAGCAAAACCTCAAGAGCAAGCCAACATACAAGATGAAATCAACTCTCTCTCCCTTCTCACTCTCTCTAATTCGGGTTGAAGCAAGAAATAGGCTGATCAAATGTTTCTCTAAGTGTAAGGCTCAATCAATAATAAGAATAAACAAAAGCCACTCAATGGCAATTTTCGTAAATAAGTTGAACTTGGCAATTAACTCATTTAAATCTAATTTAATCATTCCTAATCAATTTTCAGATAATTATACCATTAAATCACAAATATTCTACCGATTACAAAACACTAAACGGTTCTCCATTCGGCCGCCGATAAGGCCTTCAATTAGCAGTTTAAACACATAAACATAAACAGATAATTAACAAATCAAACAGATGCAACATGCAATTCAATAAATGAACTTATTCAAATTCAGTTCCAATTTCAATCGGTTTATTCAGTAACTCAATTCCTTCAATCATCAGTCATTTTCGGTTCAGTTTAGCAGTAATCAGTATATAATTCAGTTGTTTATCGGTAACCAGTACGAGGGTTGTTACATTTGGCAACTAAACTTTATTTTTTACGCGAATTGTAGACTTTTGGCTACTAAAAATTTTTTAGTCACCAAAAAGCTTTACTTTTGGCTACTAAATTTTTTTAGTCGGTAAAACCCATATAATCAGCGACCAAACTTAGTTTTAGTCGCCAATTGTAGACTTTTGGCTACTAAAATTGTTTAGTCGCCAAAAAAGCTTTACTTTTGGCTACTAATGCTGTTTTGGTTGCTGAAAACTATACTTTCAGCGACCAAATTTTTTTTGGTCAGGAAATTTAGTCGCCGAATGTGCTTTTTTCCTGTAGTGTATATTGAGTTTAATTTATTTATTTTTAATCATTTACTGCATTTTAAAAATTTAGAAAATATATTGGCATTTTTTGTTTTTTCAAAAAATGCCATTATAAGCTTGGAAAGTTTTTGCTTAGTGGCATTTCTCAAAATGCTATAAAATATTTGTTTATGACACTTTTCACCTAAGTGCCATAAAAAGTAATTTGCACCTACCTAGTGTCCTAACATTTTTTAAAAAATGCCATTGCTACTAAAGTTTAGTGGCATTTGTTGGTAAATGTCATGAACATAATTTTTTGTGTCATTATTTTATAAAATGTCATAAAATTGATGTGACATTTCTTTATTGAAATGCCACTAGAGCTTTATATATTTGTGGTTCTGTGGCATTTTCTAAAACATTTAATGCCATTTTTTATTTTTGTGGCATTTTCTAAAAACATGCCACTAGTGTAGTGTCACAAAGTATAAATTTGTTGTAGTGACATTTTTGTTGTAGTGAAGTGACACTTTTTTAAATTGAAATGTCACTAGAGCCTTGTATGTTTGTGGTTCTATGACATTTTTCTAAAAAATGCTATCAAATATTCTTTTTGTGATATTTTTTAAGAACATGCCACTAGTATGGTGTCACTAAAATGTGTTTTTGTTGTAGTGTCGGATGATATTTTTGAACAACATGCTTCATTTATATGTTATTATAAAATGTTACATAAAAAAGAAACCACTACAAGAAAAAGCGTTTTTGGCGACCAAAATTTCATTTTTCGTCGCTGAAAGTAGTAGAAATGGCGACTAAAATGGAATTAGTCGCCAAAATTGAACACTTTTGCCGACTAAAAGACTTTAGTCGCCGAATACAATGGTTTTAGCGACTAAAAGGCAGTTTAGTCGCCGAATGTAGCGGGTTTGTTAGCTAATGACGTTGTTTAAGTTTAGTAGCCAAAAGTGACGGTTTTGCGACTAAAATAATTTAGTAGCCAAAAGTGATGGTTTTGGCGACTAAAAAGCAGATTGGTCGCTGATTGTAGGTGTTTTGCCGACTAAAAAACAGATTGGTCGCTGAAAGTGAAGCTTTTTGGCTAAAAAAAAAAAAATTAGTAGCTAAAAAACTGAGTATTGGCGACTAAAATTCAGTTTAGTCGCTAAAAGGGGACGTTTTTGGCGACTAAAAATAGGTTTCGTCGCCAAAACTGCTGATTTTTAATTGGAACTTCTTTTTTAGCGACAAAAAAATAATTAGTAGCCGAAAATAATAGAATTGGCGACTAAATAATGGTTTAGTCGCCAAAAGTGGCCTAAATTTTTTTTAGTAAATAATTTATTTTTTACATAAATTATATTGAATTAAAAAATTATATTATAAATATTATTGTATTAATAGCGGTTAATATACTATATAAATAATATGTATTGCATACATATTAATGTGATGCTGTAGTGGTATAGTGGAGGGAGTGTTTGGCAAAATGTTTGGAATGTGGTGGTGGGATGTCTCAGGTTCGAAACCTGCGAGCAACAGGTTCAAATTTTTTTTTTTAAATATGCTTTTGGCGACTAAAACAGGTGGTCGCCAAAAGCTTTAGTATTGGCGACGAAAAAACATAGTCGGCAAATGTATAAATAAAAAAAAAAAAAAATTCACTATTGGCGACTAAAACTTTAGTCACCAAATGTATAATTTAAAAAATATAAATGAGCTTTGGCGACGAAAATTTTAGTCGCTACAGAGTTTGTTTTTGGCGACTAAAAGTGGGTTAGTCGCCCATACCTTCCGCGATAGTTTTTCAGCGACAAACATGGCGACTAAAAAATTTAGTCAGGAAAACCTAAAACCCGACTTTTGGCGACTAAAAAAATCACTTTTGGCGACTAAAAATTTAGTCGCCAAATGTGTATTTTCTTGTAGTGAACTAAGGTTAGAGAAAAATATTATTTATTAAATAATAAATAGGTTAACATTATCAGATCAATTTCAATTTTTTTATTTTATACACAAAATCCTATAAAATAAATAATTTAAATTATCAAAATGACACACGTGATAAATTACTGGCCGAGCAACCCAATCTATATCATAAACTGAAAGGGTGCCTAGTCCAATAAGAAAAAGGAAAAATTTTTAGACATATAACCATGAGGGAGTTAGTGAAGAGAGGTGTAACATAAACTGAAAAAGAAAAAAAGAGAAAAAGAATCTAACAAATCAGAAACCAATCCATGGGAAGGAAGGGACTGCACCAAGCTTGCATCTAACATGTGATCGACGAGACTTATAAATCTACAATACACATGCTATTGATATATAAGTAGATAATAAATAATTTACATCTAGACTATCCATAACAGATTAAGGGTTGGTTTGGGAAGTGGGTTAGTTTTTTAGTTTTTTGACTTTTTTGACTATTTTAGTCTGGGCTAAAAAGCTTGGTTTGGGAAGGGTTTTTTGGCTTTTTGATTTTTTTGACTTTTTTTTGTGAGAAAAAAGTATAATGATTTTGGATTGGATGTAATGTTTTGTTTGTTGTGGTTAAAATAGCATATTTTGTCTTTTGTGGCTATTTTAACCACAAATCATCTTCCCAAACGGACCCTAAGGATGCAACGGGAAGAAAGAAAAAAAAAAGCAACAAAGTGTGTTGCAAGCTTGTGTCGACAGGGAAAGTGACTGCAGTGGCCGACCAAAATTTTAATTTTTTTTTTGTTGGTTTAAAACAACAGCTATATCTGCCACAACCGCGAGTCTTCTTCTCATTGTGAGAGGAAGATGGTTCTAGTCTATATCTATACTATATATTAAGTAAAATGTGGTTTTTAATCTCCAAGGTCTGTGGGAGTTTCAATATCCCAATATGAATTTTTAAAATTTTATTTTTTATTTAAAAAAAAAACTCAGTATATTTATTGATTTGGTCAAAATCCCCTGATCATCATTTATTAAATTTTTTCAATCCACATGTCTTTCCACATGCCTACATTTATTGATTCGGTCAAAATCCCCTCTCAGCATTTAAAATCCCTTAATACAAATAATTATAGATACAATTTGTGTATAGTTACTGCAATACCATTTTCAACTTCTTCATACACTATGGTTAGTGATAAGATAGTTAAATTATTTTTATAAAAAATCTTAAAAAATATAATTTATATATTAAAAAAAATCTAAAACAAATATAAATATCTATAATTATCCCGTGCATAGCACGGGTGGTAGGTTAGTATCTATACTATATATTAAGCAAAAGGGGTTTTTAACCCCCAAAGCCTGTGGAAGCTTCAATATCCCAATCTGAATTTTCTAAATTTTTTATTTTAAAAAAAAAAATCAACATTTATTGATTTGGTTAAAATTTTCTGATCAGCATTTATTAACTTTTTTCAATCAACATGTTTTTCAATATGCCTGCATTTATTGATTTAGTCAAAATCCCCTAATCAACATTTAAAATTCCCTCATACAAATAAATTATAGATACAATCAATGTATAGTTACTGCAGTACCTTTTTCAACTTCTCCCATACACTATGGTTAGTGATAAGATTGTTAAATTATTTTTATAAAAAATCTTAAAAAACATAATTTATATATTAAAAAAAATCTAAAACAAATATAAATATCTATAATTATCCCGTGCATAGCACGGGTGATAGACTAGTATATTATATAAGAAAAATGGGGTTTCTAACCCACAAGCTTTGTGAGAGCTCCAATATGCCGATCCTAATTTTCTAATTTTTTTATTTAAAAAAAAAACTTTAGCATTTATTGACTTTTTCAAACTCACAAGCCTTTTTAACTTCTCTTATATTTATTATCATACCATTTTTAACTTCTTCCATACACTATGGTTAATGATTGGATCATTTATTGACTTCTTCAAACTAACAAGCCTTTTTAACATCTCTCATACCACACCATTTTCAACTTCTCACATACACTATGGTTAATGATGGGATTGTTAAATTATTTTTATACAAAATATAAAAAATAATTTGTATATTAAAAAATATCTAAAACAAATATAAATTAAAAAAAATAACAAGTTGCAATTGCACAAAAAAAAGAGAAAAAAAATTACACTGTAAAAAATAATTTGTATATTAAAAATATCTAAAATAAATATAAATTTTTATTAAAAAATAACATGTTACAATTGCGGAAAAAAATACACTGTAATTAGGAAATTACACACCCTTTTCAAGCCTTCCATTATGATTTTATTAAAAAATTACACTGCTATCAAAAAGTTGAATATCATTATGGTCATATTGTTTGTCGTCACTACATACATGATGATACTGATATTATAACGAGGTAATTGTTATGTAAAATAATAATTCAAACTTAACAAGTGTTTTAATTTTTTATTAGGTACAATATTCCTTTTAACAAGTTTTTATTTTAGTTTTTATTAGATATAATGTTAACATTGTGGTCAAATACAGTACTGGTTCAATAAATCTCGCTGTTCAAGATAAACATGCAGAGTTTATCTTGTGATGTCAACCATCATATTTGAAGAATATGATATCAAAGGTAGGAAATTATAAAATTTCTTACCTTTTCAAACACAATGTTATAATTCCAAATTTTTTTAGATAATAGAATTAGAATGATTAAAGATTATATTGCATCATGCGAAGACTGTACCTATGCATTTATCATACATGTACCAACAATGCTACGTCAACTAGATTGTGCACCGTGCGTGAACTTTGTTTTAAATATAGATTGGTCTGAAAAATGTCTATACCTTTTACAAGGTAAAAAAAAATATATATAATATGTAAGTATAACATTTTTATTTTATAATATTTTATAAACACATAATATATATGTTGTTTATCAATTATAATACTAACTATCATGTTAATAATGCAGGAATGCTAATAGGAGACCTACAACATTTTAGTTATAATATATCTTATTTATTCAGTGAATTTCGAATAAATGTAATAAATTTTCATTTTTATTACTTTAATTATAAAACATCAATATTTTTTTTCGAAATTATGTATATTTTATATTAATAATTTTAAAAATATTTGACATAATCATAAATAATTTTTTAAAATCTAATTTCGTGCATAGCACGAGTGATATGCTAGTCTATACTATATATTAAGCAAAAGGGGTTTTCAACCCCAAGCCTTGTGGGAGCTCCAATCTCCCAATCTAAATTTCCTGATTTTTTTATTTAAAAAAAAAAAAATCTTAGCATTTATTAACTTCTCTCAACTCTCAAGTCTTATCCTCATAATAACACTTTAATGCTTTAAGAACAAGCATAAAAAAAATTATTTGAAATCCAACGCATATAAATTCCTTGAAAAGTCCCAACACATATGATTATTATCCCTCATAATAACACTTTAATGTATTAAGAACAAGCATAAAAAAAAATTCTTGAAAAGTCCAACACATATGATTATTATCAAAATATTAAATAATATAATATAATAAAAAAAAGACATTTAATTCCTTGAAAAGTCCAACACATATGATTATTATCAAAATATTAAACTTTAATATAATATAAAAAAGGAAAAAAAGAAGACATTTAAAATAAAATAAAATAAAAACATTTAAAAATCACAATCTATCAATACTATATATTAAGCAAAATGGGGTTTTTAGCCTCCAAGGCCTGTGGGAGCTCCAATATCCCAATTTGAATTTTCTAAATTTTTAATTTTTTTTTAAAAAAAAACTTAGCATTTATTGATTTGGTCAAACTTCCCTGATCAGCATTTATTAACATGTTTCAATCCGCACATCTTTCCACATGCCTACATTTATTGATTTGGTCAAAAATCCCCTGATCAACATTTAAAATCCCCTCAAACAAATAATTATAGATACAATCCGTACATAGTTACTGCAGTACCCTTTTCAACTTCTCCCATACAGTATGGTTAGTGATAAGATTGTTAAATTATTTTTATAAAAAATCTTAGAAAACATAATTCACATTTTAAAAAAAATCTAAAACAAATATAAATATTTAAATATTCTGTGCATAGTACGGGTGATAGATAATTCACATATATAGATAATTGTAAACACAATCCGTGCATGGAAGCTCTAATCTCCCAATCTGAATTTTCTAAATTTTTTATTCAAAAAAAAAAAAAAACTCAGCATTTATTGATTTGGTTAAAATCCTCTGATCAGCATTTATTAACTTTTTTCAATGCACATGTCTTTCCACATGGCTGCATTTATTGATTTGGTCAAAATTTACTGATCAGTATTTTAAAATCCCCTCATACAAATAATTATAGATACAACCCGTGCATAATTACTGCAGTATCCTTTTCAACTTCTCCCATACACTATGGTTAGTGATAAGATTGTTAAATTATTTTTATAAAAAATTTTAAAAAACATAATTTATATATTAAAAAAATATAAAACAAATATAAATATCTATAATTATCCCGTGCATAGCACGGGTGATAGGCTAGTATTATATAAGGAAAAGGAGGTTTCTAACTCACAAGTTTTGTGGGAGTTCCAATCTCTCAATCCTAATTTCTTAATTTTTTTATTTAAAAAAAAAAAAGCCTCAACATTTATTGGATTCCCCCAAATCTTTTTGATTTCTCCCCTATACACACCTTTTTTATTGAATTCTCCTAAATCTTTTTGACTTCTCTCATACACTTTTTAACTTTTCACATACCTATTGCAGCCTTCCTCACTTTTACCATACCTATTGGACCCTTTCAACTTCTTCACTTCACTTTTTGATTTAAACTTATTTTTTTATTATGATTCTTCTTTAAACTAATTACCGGCAGCACTTCTAACTTCTCCCACGTATGTAAAAAATGTGATTGAAGTTAGCAATTTATTCTTTTGTGTACTATTTTAATGGTTCTTTTGATTGAAGCTATCTCCTTTTGTGATTTGTAAAAAAAAATTATAATTTGATTTTTTAATATGATTGAAATTAGATAAACATAAACACTCACAAAGAGAAAAATGTGATTATAGTTAGTTTAACGGTTCTTTTTTTTTTTAATGTGATTGTAGTTAGTTCAATGGTTTTTTTTTTTTTTTTCTAATGTGATTGTATTGTAATTAGTTTAATGGTTCCTTTTTATTTATTTATTTATTTATTTTTATTATGGAGAAAATGTGATGTGATTGTAGTTTGTTCAATGATTCTTTTTTTTAATATGATTGTATTGTAGCTAGTTCAATGGTTATTTTTTTTCATTTATTTTTTTTATTGAGAAAAATGTGATGTGATTGTAGTTTGTTCAATGATTTTTTTTTAATGTGATTTCATCGTTTTATTTACTATTTTAATGGTTCTTCTTTACAATTATTATTTTTATTATAAAAAAAAAATGATTGTTGTTAGATAGCATAAAAATATTTGTGATTTGTATGATTGAAG
>JAPPVO010002903.1:0-15207 GCA_030407325.1 Camellia japonica
TGGTTTGTGGAAGGTTCTGTTTTGGAAGCTTCTAGCTGTGTTCCGATGTGTGAACGTGTCCCAGTTGTTACTCTGAACAAGGTGTATCCTTTTGAGCATGTTGCAATTCCTCCGAGATGTAAATCGGAGGTTCCACCGAGTATTCTTTTATTCGTTTTATGCCTTTGTTCTTTTCTGTTGCATAGAATGTGCATTTCATATACATATGTTGCATGCGTATCTTGCATTACTTTTGTTTCAGGCATTGAATATGCTATTAATTTTGCATAGAATGTGCTCTCGTTTCTTGCATAGAACATGCTTTCATTAAAATCATGCTTTTGTCTCTTGCATAGAACATGCTTTCAATTAACATCATGCCTTTGTCTCTTGCATAGAATATGCGTTGTCACTGAATTGACTTATTTACTTCGTGCATCTATCGCACTCGTTCACTTTGTGCATCTATCGCACACCTCTTTCTAGTATCTCAGGACGCGTGACGCGCGACCTTGGACGTGTTTCATCTTGGGCGCGTGAAGTACGAGCCCGAGCAATTTTTTAATATCTCAGGACACGTGACGCGTGGCCCTGGGCGTGTTTTATCTCGGGATGTGTGAAGTGCGAGCCCGAGCAGCTTTTTAGTATCTCAGGATGCGTGACGCACGACCCTGGGCATGTTTCATCTCAGGATGTGTAAAGCGCTTGCCCGAACAGTTTTCTAGTATCTCAGGACGCGTGTCGCACGGCCTTGGGCGTGTTTTATCTCGGGACGCGTAAAGCGCTAGCCCTAGCGGTTTTCTAGTATCTCAGGATGCGTGATGCCCGACCCTGGGCGTGTTTCATCTTGGGACGCATGAAGCGTGAGCTCGAGCGATTTTCTAGTATCTAAACGTGTGACGCACAACCCTGGGAGTGTTTCATCTTGGGATGCGTGAAGTGCGAGCTCGAGCAGTTTTCTAGTATCTCAGGACACATGACGTGCGGCCCTGGGCATGTTTCATCTCGGGACGCGGGAAACACGAGCCCGAGCTGGTTTTCTTGTGTCTCAAGGTGCACGAAGCGCGAGCTCCAGCGGGTTTTCTTGTTTCTCAAGGCGCGTGAAGGGCAAGCCCTAGCAGGTTCTCTTGTTTCTTGGGATGCGTGAAGCATAAGCCTGAGCGGTCTTTCTGTTTCTCGGGACACGTGAAATGCGACCTCGAGCGGTTTTCATTTTTCAGTTTCTCGGGATGTGTGAAGCACTACCCCGAGTGGTTTTTGTTTCTTAGTTTCTCGGGATGTGTGAAACGCAACCCGAGCGGTGTTTTCTTTCCTCGTCTTGTGTTTTGGCATGGGTAGGGTGTGTTTTATATCTTTTTTTTGCATGGAACTTGTGTTGGTTTTAAGCTTAAGCTGTTTTTTCATGTTGTTAGCTCGCTATCTTGCTCATCGCACTTGTTATTGCTATTGCATCATATCGCATGATCTTGAGTTTTCAAAATAGCCAGCTTTGCGGAGCGTATGAGTCTAGCTTTCAAAGTTGCATTGTGCATATCATTTGCATCTTGCCCCAGAACTACGCTGGTTTGATTCCTTGCAAAGGGATACGTAGGCAGCCTGCGGGCGTAACCATTTGTTTTTATCTTGATTGTTTGTCCAAGTCTTACGGCCTTGTCAAAATGGGTCATCACCGGGAATTGACATTCACTCACGTCATTTTATGACTCTGAGTTCTGTCAAAGAGGGGCAACTATAGACACTCTATTTTTGATGGCCCTTACGACTTGGATGTCATCGTATGCACACCCAATGACGAGTCTATATGCTTGTCAAGTACTCGAAGTCCTCGGTGGAATGCCACAACTTTGAGCCCTTCAAACCTTATACCCCTGTTTCCTTCTTCTTGGACCAAACCTTAGTTCTTCAAGCCTGTAACCCTTGGTGGCCCATCGGCCACCTTTTTGGGCTGCCGGCCATCACTTTTGGTTGTCGGCCACTGATGTGGCCTGCCGGCCACCAGTGATGGATGGCTGGCCGGCCACCAGTGTCTTTTGCAGATATTTTGTGACAGTTGTGCCAGCTGTTTGCACAGATGTTTGCATTTGCCCCCACATGTAAGGCTGGATGTTCTTGAGGGGAATTCATGTTTTCTATATATAGAGGGCCTCCCTTTCATGTTTTAAGGTGAGAAAAATTTTAGAGCAAAATTTTTCCTTTCTCTACAATTCTCTATCTCTCTTCCAAATTTCTACACTTTAGCCTACATATCCTTAACCTTTGCCTATACACTCTTAACCAAACCTTCTCATCTTTGAGCTGAGGTACTTTTGAGCTTGGTTTGAGCTCTTGAAAGGTGTGTGGTCTTGATTTGTTGCCTAGAATTGGTCTTCTCTTCAATAGGTATCAGGCTTTGCTTGTTGCTTTGTTTTATTTGCTATTATTCTTGCAATTTTCCAACTATTTTTGGGCTATAAAAACTTTGTATTTTTGGGTTGAAACTTGGGTTCTAAGTCATTTAAAGGTTGAGGGGTGGTTTATCCTTCTTTGCACCTTATTTTGGAGGCCTTTACCTTTGTGTTTCCCATCCTTTTACTATCTGTGTTTTGAGCTTTTAAACACTGTTTTTCAGAGTTATTTCAGTGGCCAAAATCATGTTTTGAAGTCCAAATTTGGAGAGGTTAGCCTCCCCTCCTTGTGCCTTGTTTACTAGCTTAGTTTGTGCTATGATTTAGCATATTAATCCAGCTATTGTTGTCTTAAATCCAGCATGTTTTAGGACTTATTTTAGACTGTTTTAGCACTATTTTTGGTTGATAGTTGCATTTGAGCTTTGTTTTGCATGCTTGTAGTGTAATTGTCCTCATGAGTTTGGTATTCTAGGCCTTAGACACCATCTTATTTGAGTTGATTGCATTTATTTATGGCTTTCCATGCTTGTGATCACTCTTAATCACCTCTGCAACCTCCTTCCTTTCTTGGCTTTTGTTTTGCTTTGAAAGTGGTTCAAACAACTTGTTTGTTTAAAGCATGAGATTGAGATGTCATGGTTAATGGTTTAATCCCTTTGGGGTTCATTACCAACGGTATGATGTCTCTTTCATGCCTAAGACAACACTTGGTTTGAGCCCTCTTTCCATTAGAGGACTTAAACTCACCATTGGACTGAATGAATTAAAGAATGGATGGTAATCTAAAATGAAGTAATTAAAATGAGACTAAAATGGTGCAAGATAATAATTGGTTTTGTATTCAATCGGATGTTAATTGAACACATGGAAGCTTGAGGCATTTCACACAAGGTCACCATTTCCCTTGATCAATCCATGAAAGGGAGGAGGTTTTTGTCTTGTTTTGTTGCATTTATTGAACTTGCTCACTTTGGTTCATGAGCCATCATGCAATGAAATTGCTTGAGTTGATGGTTTGTGGACCAAGTTTACTACTCCTTTGATTTGTTCATGAAAAGGAGGGGTGAGTTGTGCAGACAACCCTTGAGAATACCCTGTGCATGCTCTGTTTGTTCTCTGTTGCAGCAAGGTGAACTGGGCAGCAGTGGCCGGCAGGCCACCTTTGATGGCCGGCCGGCTTTCACTGGTGGCCGGCAGGCCCTCATTCCTGGCCGGCCGGCCGGCCACTGATGCAAAATTCAGCAGTGTGTTCTTTGAGCAGAGCAGAGCTATTCTGGAAGTGGACAAAGGTGTTAGTGTTCTATTGTGCAACAGAGGCCTTCTGGAACCAAAACAGTGGCTTTTCGGGTAGAAACCAAGCACGTGCATGAGTATTCCTTGCGTACCGAGCATGTTTAGTTTAAATATTTAGCTTAGATATTTGTTGTAATTAATTAGTTGTAGCTAGTTAATTTCGTAAAGTGTTGTAATAATTAGTTAAGTAGTTTAGCTAATTTAATTTGTAATAATTAGTTTAGCTTAGCTAGTTAGCTAGTTAGTTTATTTGGACTCTCCTTCGTGAGAACGTAATGTTGTAATAATGTGTATGTCTTTGAACCCCATGTTTTTCTCCCTTTTATTTAATTGCTTACAATGGTAGATTAAAGAATCATGTTTTGTTTAGCATACTTCATGTTTGCATCCATTTGTATTGCATGCACCGAGCCGCGGTTCATCATTCTAACTTGCATTGTTAGTTTAAATACTTCTTTGAATACGTGTTTAGACCGCATGCTATTTCATAGATTCATATGCCATATTAGTAGCCGAGCCTAGTAATTGCATATGGCGTGTGTTGCATTAGTCATATTGTATAGTCAGGATCATGCATCTTTCTAACTTTATTATCTCTTATTGGCTTGGAGTACTAGGTGATCCTTTACTCGCTTTAGCATATCGCATACGTGTGATTGTTGCCATGTCAAAGCATGCTTACCATGAGGCTAATTGCTTAAGTGCTATAAACTGCTTGAATGCCTATGGATGAAGGCTAGTTGCTTGAATTTGAATAATTTGAGTAAATGTTCATATGCGATCACTTTTTCAAGTGGTACATATTCGAAACAATTTTCAAAATGAACATGAATCAAGTGTTGCAATTCTTGCAAGTTAGTCTATACTTGTGTGTATGTTCATCATATAGTAATGCTAGCCTAATAAACTAGAATAAGAGTATACAATGTAAATAAGATTCATATCATGATCAGTAGAGGCTGATCTTTGATCGGGCGAGCGGGGGTGCTCAATTCATTCATGACCTTCCCCTATCGTACCTAAGTTCTCGAGCTAAGACAATCTTGGTGATGACGGACACATGGCCTTTGGCATGAGCCATGGGTTTCCTAAATTTCCCCAAAACAAAAATATTGAGGTGATGACTCTGTATCTGGCGAAGCAGTCCATTTTTGGCAATTTGATTCAAAATCAATTCTTTAAAAGATTTGCCGGATTAGGACTCTTTGGTGTTTATCTATTTCACATTGCACTTGTGAGATCAGATTTAGAACTGCGAGAGTCCGATGTTGTAGGGCTTATTTCGACTTCTGAAAGGGGCGTGAAAAAGTCGAGCTACACTAGTAAGCAAGCATAAGGAGGGATGGCTAACCCCTCCACTTTTTGGATCTCAAAATCACATATTTTAGCCTCTTAAAACTCTGAAAAATAGTGGCCAAAAGTAGGGAAATAAGAGGGAAACACAAGGATAAAAGCTTATAGAATAAGGTTCAAAGAAGGGTGATTAACCCCTCCACCTTTGGTAGCTTTAAATCACAAGTTTCAACCCGCCAAAATAGTCCAAAAATAGTATGAAAATAGCAAGAAAAGAGAGGGAAGAAATAGTGTAAAGATGGCCAAAGTTATACCTTTTAAAGAGAGGTTACTCTTTTGTTCACGAACCACAAGATATCCACTCTCAAGGTTGAGATTTTAGCTCAAGAACCTCAGCAAGGAGCCTCAAATTTTTGGTTTCGGAAGTGTATGTATAGTGTATGTATATTGCAAGATAGAGAGAGAGAGAGAGTGCTTAGTAAGTCTTTGACTCTTTGAGAATTTTTCTAACCTAAAATCAAGAGGGGTAGGCTTGTATTTATAGAAAAACAGTTTCTTCTGTTGGAAATATTTGTATGGAGATAGTTAGTACAAGGCATGCACATGAAGGGGGGACAACTAGCTGTAAATATCTGCCTACTGGGACACCTGGCCTACACGCCAATGACTTGTACGGCAGGCCACAAAAAGTGGCCAAGCAGTCTAAAAAAAATTGCTCTCAAGCCCGACTTCAAATGGGCATATCTCCTTCATTTGGACTCAGTTTCAGGTGATGCTTGAGTCTAAATTGAAGCCTCGGAAGTCTACTTTCCAATGGTGTTTGCCTCACATCAAATTCTAAGTGTACAAAGAGAGATGCCTAATTTAGTGAAGGCTACTCATTTCTTTCTTAACGGTTTGATGCTCAACCTTTTCCTAAACAAGTTTTCTTCCATCCCCTTCTATTTCCTTCAACTCCAAACCTATAAATAAGATGTTTTTAAAGATTTTTCAAAGAGTTCACATCCTTTCCATTTATTTCCACTTTGTCCTTACTCGGTTTACCGAAAAGTGCAATATTTTAAACGAAATGCGAGTCTTGGAATATCGTAGAAACATTTGGAAAAATATTTTGAAAAAGGGAGTTTTAAGGACTAAAATAGTTTTGGTCAAAATGGGGTGTAAGGTTGGGATTAGAAGCTCAAAAATCGAAGCCTTTTGCTGAAGAATTTGAATGATTGTACAGTGTAACTTTTCATCATCGAGTGTTCAAAGTGCGGTGCCCAAGTCTTAAGGGTGGTAAAAAATTGGGTGTCTACAGTTGGTAACAGATTCAACCATGAGGTGCATGCTAGCTCAAGAATCAGAAGCTAAAGTGGAGAAGGCCATCTACTAACTGAGCAAAAAGATGCTAGATTACAAGAACCGCTACACTCCTTTGGAGAAAGCTTGCTTAGATTTGGTTTGGGTAACTAGGAAGTTGAGACACTACTTGTTAGCTCACTTCGTAATTCTGGTTTCGAGATTAGATCCCATCAAATATCTCTTTGAGAAATCGGCACTCACGAGTAGGGTAGCTCATTGGTTGTTTCTTCTCTTCGAGTTTGATCTCAAGTACGTCATTTGAAGTTCGTCAAAGGGAGAGCAGTAGCGGAATTTTTGGTAGACCACCCAGTGAAAGGAGATGAAGTAGTAGGGTACTTGTTCCCAGATGAGGAGATTCTGTAGGTAGAAGAGCAGACATGGACAATGTACTTTGACGGAGCAGCTAATCAGTATGGTTATGGTATAGGCATGTTGCTGATAGCACCAGATGATTCGCATATAGGCATGTTGCTGATAGCACCTGATGATTCCCATATACCTCAAGCCTTCAAACTCCAGTTCAAAGTGTACAATAATGAAGCAGAATACGAGGCGTGTATCGCTGGATTAGAAGTTGCTCTAGAACTAGGGGCGATAAGGTTGGACGTCATCGGAGACTCGAACCTAGTTGTTTCTCAATTCAACGGAGACTGGAAGGTCAAGGAAAAGAAAACAAAGTTTATCATCAGACCCTAAACATTCTGATTCTAAGGTTTGAAAAACTAACATTTACACATCTGCTAAGAGAGAACAACTGGTTTGTTAATGCGTTGGTAACTCTATCCTCCATGGTAGACATACCGCTTGAGATTAAGATGCGTCTGATCATCATTGAACAAAAGCATACGCCTGCTTATGAGATGATAGTTGCAATAGATGAGGTTCAAGACAAGAACCCCTGGTATTACGACATTTGGAACTTTCTAGAGAAGGATGTGTATTCACCAAGGAAAAATGCCAAAGATAAACAGGGAATACGGCGTCTGGCTGTCTAGTTCATCATCTGCAGGAATAAGCAATATAAGAGAGGCCATCTGGGAATCCGCAAGCTCTGCACTGAAGAAGAGGAGTCAAAGCATCTCATGGAGGCCATTCATAGGGGAGAGTGTGGAGCACACATAAATGGCGTGATGTTGGCTAGGAAGATCCTCAGGCAAGGCTATTATTGGTTATCTATGGAGGAGGATTGTATTAATTTTGCTCGGCGATGCCACAAATGTCAAATTCTTGCTAATCACATGAACATCTCGCTATCAAAGTTTTACAACATGACTTCACCATAGCTTTTCTCAATCTGGGAAATTGACGTCATCGAGGAAGTCTTGCCGAAGGGCTCAAATGGACATGAGTTCATCTTGGTGGCGATCGATTATCTTACTAAGTGGGTGGAAGCGCAGTCTTACTTAGTGTTGAAAGCGTCACATGTGGCCAAGTTCATCAGAAACAACATCATCTGCAGGTATGGGGTACCAAACAAGATCATCTCGGACAATGGCTCGCATTTCAAGAAAGAGGTGGTGGATTTGCTCGAGAAATACAATGTGGCTTTTCACAAGTCATCAATGTACAGACCACAGACTAACAGAGCTGTCGAAGTCGTAAACAAGAATGTCAAGAACATCCTGCGAAAGATGGTGGAAACTTATAAAGATTGGCCAAATAAACTGCCTTTTGCACTCCGGGGTTATAGAACGTCAATTCGAACATCTACAGGGGCCACCCCCTATTCTCTAGTATATGGGATAGAAGCTGTTTTACCAATTGAGATCGAAGTACCGTCCCTGAGAATCATGGCCAAGTGTCAGATAATAGAGGTGAACTGGTAGTAGAATAGGTTCGAAGAATTAATGTTGTTTGTCGAGAGAAGGCTGAAGGCGTTGTACTATGTCCAAGGATATCAGCGCATAATTGCCAGGGCCTTCAACAAGAAAGCTAAATCCAGAAACCTCAACAAAGGAGATATGGTGCTCAAAGACAACTGAGCTCCCATCCATGACCATAGGGGCAAGTTCAGACCCAATTGGACTGGTCCTTACATCATCAAAACTATCTAGTCAGAAGAAGCAATTATCCTTATGGATTTGGATGGTTTGGAGTTTTCAGCCGATCAACATGGACAAGTTGAAGAAATACTATCCCTGAGAGGCTTGCTAGGCCGAAAACCCAAAAGGGTGACCTAGGCAAAAGTCAGAGCATAAAAAATTGAAAATAAAGAAAAATAGAGCTCGTAAGGTTGAAAATCCGAAAGGGCAACTTTAGCAAAAGTTAGAGTGTAAAAGGAGAGAGTTAATACTTGAGTGAACCTTAACCGAACTACGTAAGGCCTGATTCCCATCTTTGGGATACGTAAAGTTTGGTCATAACCATCTCCAATTCAATTGTCCTGTCCATTTGTTTGATTGGTCCATCTTTTTACATTATCTATTAGCTTGGTTGTGATACCTTCATTTTGGGCAGAAGGGCCAGTTGCAAGATAGAGCAGTAATGGTGAATGTAGTTGTGGGTGGTTATGATATTTCGATTCGGGGTTGTACGTCTTGAGGATTGATTCTATGTGTGTCAGGTAGTGACCATTTCGAAAATTGTTTTGAAAAGTTTTAATGAAGTTGATTTTCTCAAAATTTTACTTGTTTGCAACACAAACCATTATTTGGACCAAAAAAAAAAATTTTTTTTAGTGCTCACAACTTTAATTACATGATTTCAACATAAGTACATTCTCCAACTCTATGAGTAAATCAAAGTTGCCTTTTACATCGTAAAAACTTGAAAAGAAAAATCAAAGCAATAAACTAGAGGCATAAATGAGTCAGGTGATTGTCCTCTGCCTCATGCCTGCACTCTCGGAAGTCTCTGCAACCAAGGATGGCCCAACCTTTGCCTCATCCTCAAGCCAAGCCAAGCACTCGCCGGAAAGCGCGTAACTGAAGCTAGCAGCAGGGGCCACAATTTCTCTCGTCCTCCAAGCAGCGAGGTATCAAGCTAGGTGTGAAGCACAGACTGGAAATGGAACATGGTATTCAACCCTCTCATCTGGACGAGTCTGATCACGTCCAAACTGACATCTAAATCGGAACGGGAAGTAGAATACATTGTGGGTGAGGCCAATCAACTGTATACCCGGTTGGCAAGACATGTTGTAGCTTATCTCAGTAAGGTTAAGCCAAGGGCAACATCAAGCAATGCCAGCTGCAGATCTGCTATACATCTAATCACACCACAATTCCTCTATGGGAAAGTCTACTAGCCGCGGGCGAAAGAAGAAGGATCTGGCTGAATACTCGGGGCAAGGATCCACTATCTTTAGCTTATCCATCAACCACACTTGGGAAGGGATGAAAAATAAGAGAGATTAAAGAATAGTGAGATGTGAGTTGAGGGAAAAGTAAGGAAAGAGTTTCGAGAGAAAATAAAGAGTGAGTGCTAAGTGATGTGAGAAATCATAAATAAGAGAGGGGGAGGGGAAACAATACCTGAAGAAGTAGTGGACTCCCCACAAATAGAGTAGTCTCTCACTGATAGAAAGCATCTAAACCCATCAAAGTCTTGGCCAATGCCAAACCCATGCAGCTCTTACCCTTTTTGAGGCATTGGGCCACTTCGATCAACCTAATTCTAGCTCCACTGCAACTAGGAGCAAGTAGGAAATGTGCAAGTAAACATAAGTAGAGGGCATGTTGATGATAACCTCGCCAAAAAAGGTCACCTCTGTCTTCAATGCCGGAAAATCGATGAATCAAGCCGGGTATATCTAACTCCTTGTCATGAGCCAAGGATCGAGCCTCATGTAAAGTAAGCCCACACATCCGGTCAAGAGCCCGTGCATGGCCAAAATGGGGCTGAGGCATAATCTCCTCATCGCACGGGACTCCATTAATGCTTGAAACTCTTTGAGAGTAACATGAGTAACTAGGTTCCAACATTGAACTGCGACATGAAGGAACGGATAACAAAGCGAAGTACGGCTTAACGAAAAAAGCACGCTTATGCCAAAATTGCGAAAATTTACCTTTTCAGTGCCATCCAAAGTGGCCATCTAATCCTTGAGCCTCTCGGCAAGAAATATCTTCATTTTCCAAGGAAATTGCAGAAAAGATGGTATTCTGTCGAAGGAATGGGCATGAGAAGACCTTCGACAGAATAAAGTTGTGTCTATAGAGGATAAGGTTGTGTGAGAAACTGTAGACCTGACTTTTTCGCCGGCCCCCCTTTCGGAGATGGCGTGGATTGGTCTTACTACAGTTCGGACCCCTGTCACAGTTCTGAATCTAATCTGACAAAGTGCAATGTGAGACTGATAAACACCAAAGAGTCCAAATCCGACAAATCGTTTTGGAAAATCGATTTTGAATAAAAAGCGCCAAACATGGACTGCTTTGCCAGATTACAGAGTCGCCACCTAAATATTTTATTTTTGGGAAATTTAGGAAACCCTGACTCGTGCCAAAGGCCATGTGTCCATCATCACCAAAGTTGCCTCGGCTCGGGAACTAGGGTACGAGAGGGGAAGGTCCTGAAATGAGCACCCCCGCTCGCCTGATCAAAGATCACCTCTACTACCATGATATGTTGTTTGATAAACAGATGTGTTCTTATTCCGGTTTATTAGCTAACTTACTATGTGATGCGCACAGCATACAAGTATAGACTTAATCACGAGAATTGGAACAAAACAACTCATGTTTGTTTATGAAAATGGTTTGAAAGTGTTACTCGCAAGTAGGCTAAAGCGCGGATTTGCCACCCTCAAGTGGGTTTGAAAATATGATTTTGCCACTTCGCAAAGTGGGCTTAAAACTCACAATCATCGAGTTGTTCCAATTCAGGCAATCAAGCCTCCACCCACAGGCATTCAAGCAGTTAATCAAATAAGTACATAGCCTCGTGGCAAGCATGCTATCATGGCAACACTCACACTCATGCAAGGATGCTAAAGCATAAACACTTACAGTGTATTCCGAGCCAAAACAGAAACTAATTAGAAATCATGCATGATCCTAACTATACAAGATGCCTAATGCAATACATGCAATAATGCAACTATAATAAGCTCGGCTATCCAAGATGGCATATGAATGCGATGATTTAATACACGTATTCAAATAGGTATTGAAATACGATACAGTTTGAATGATGTGCCGAGCCCGGTGCATGCAAGACAAATGAATGATGCACGCATGCAAACATAAGGATGCTAATTGAAATATGCCCTAAACTAACCATGGAAAGCGGTTAAGTAAAAGGGAAAAAGAAGTGGGGTTGGAAGACATGCACACACACGCACGCACGCTTATTACAACAATACGCCCTCTCGAAGGAGGGTTCAAATAAATAAGCTAAGCTAGCTACGCTAAGCTAAGCTACTTATTACAAACCAACTAATTAACCATTCTAACTAATTAAATTATTACAAACTGAATTGAATAACTAGCTAATCTAAGCTAATTAAAATATTACAACACAGATTAAACTAATTAATTACAAAGTATGTAATAATAACCTACAACTAGCTAAGAAAGCAATAAAATGGCCTCGCGGGCGAGGGAGACATGCATGCTCGATTGCTTCCTCCCGAAAATCCATTGCCTTGCCTCTAGATGCCTCTGTTTGCACATCTTTGAACCTCTGAAAATTGTGCCAACCTCCATATTGCTTCTGTTTGATCTCAAGAATACACTGATGGCCGATCGGCCATGGTTGGGGATCATCGGCTAAAACTGGTGGTCAGTCGGCTTATTTGGTGCCGGTCGCTAGTACTGATGGCCGGTCGGCCATAGCTTTCCTGCATTTCCTCCTTTTGCTACAACAAAGAGCAAACAGAGGCATGGATAATGTATTTGCAAGGAATGTGTGTACTGCCACCCTCCTTATCATGTCTCAAGCTCAAAGGAGTATGGCATTTGGCTCTCAAGCCACCAACCAAGCATTTTCAATGAATGGTGGCCAAAGATCCAAACTTGTACAAGCTCAATGAATGCGCACATAAGACTCGAAAGGCCTCCACCCTATCATGCGCAATCAAGGGGGACGGCGACTAAGAAATGTGACATGTTTCATTACTTCAAGTATGAAACGTCTCACATTTCTTGTGTTTGGATTAACGTCCGATCCAAACACAAGCAATGCAAACCACATGTAAACACTTCATGTATAACATGCTAAGAGCCAAATACAATGAAACTAGTGAAGGGCACAACACTAGAGACATGCAATACAATGCTCAAATGATCAAACCAGCTCAAAACAGAGCTACATCATGCCAAAACATTGGCCTAATCATGCTAAAACTTAGGCATAGAAAGCAAGAGAAACATGCTCGTATGTTGGCTCACAAATAAGACATAAGGCACAACTCACAAAAGCTATGAAAGGGTGGAATATGTGAGAATATGACCATACTATATACACTGAAATCATGTGAGAAATGAGGCTAAGGCATGCAAACAACTCAAGCAAAGCATGCTAGGGACTTTGAAACACAAAACTAATGAAGCTACCTTCACTATGGCAATACAAAGCAAGGCTCAAGAGACCAAGACCACTCAAAACAGTCCTCAAGCATGCTAAATCAGAGCCAAAAGCATGCTAGAATCAAGCTAACTCATGGTAGAATGATAGGCTAAATCATCACACATGCTAGGCTAGTAAGCAAGATTACACTACAAGTGCAAGAAGCATGCAAGAGGTGACCAAACCAGCCAAAAATAGAGTTATAACATGGCAAATCAGTGGCAAAAACATGCTTAAACCAAGCTTCAAAAGGGTAGAAAAGCATGCTCACTTTGTAGGCCATCAACACATGTAAACAAGAGATGAAGAGGGGGGACCACCCCCTCCTATTTTGGACCTCAAAACCACCTTTCCACCACTGAAATTCCTCTGGAATTCAGTGGTTTAAAGGCCAAGAAAAGATTGTTTTAAAGGCTTTAAAAGATGGCAAAGAACTTAGCAAATAAGCAATGAAAGAGGGTGGACCACCCCTAACTCCAACAAGGACTCAAACCAACATTTTTAACACTTAAAAATAGAGGTTTTTGTAGTTGACAACTAGGCCAAAACAACATGCAAAGGTGGCCTAAACTAGTGTACAAAAACAAGCTTAAAAGGGGAAGAAGCTTACCCTTGAAGAACAGCAGCACGACAGCAACTTCTGAGCCAAAGACCAACCTTCAACAACCCAAATGAGACCCTCAAGCACCTCAGCAACAAGGTAGTGGTGTTTGACTAGGTGTTCTAGTGCAAATATGTGAAGAAAATACACTTTCAAGCACAATATAGAGAGAGAGAGAGAGAGAGAGAAAGAGAGAGAGAGAGTTCTAGAGAGAGTAAGATTTTGCTCTTCAAAATTCTGAACCCCTCTAAAGGGGGAGGGACCTCCCCTTATATAGACAATGCAAGCAAAAGCTTGCTTGACAAGCTAAAAGCTTGTTTCCATCCCTCCATACAGTGACCAACAGCTGGCACACAAAATATCTGAAAAAGCACAAAAAAGGCCGTCGTCCATTATTGGTGGCCGACTGGCCATCAATGAGGCTGACCGGCCATCAGTGTAGCTGACCGACCACCACTGATGGCCGATGGACACAAGCCATGGCCGATGGGTTTTAGGGCTGGCTGAGAGGCCACCTTCCTCCCCCCAAAAAAAAGCTACAAGCCCTTGGTCCACAACCAAGCACAAAACAAACAAGTTGAGAGGCTCCAAGGCAAGGCGCAACTGAGACCTTCAGGAACTCAAAACGAACATGAACATGGATGATCAACGAGTGTTCAAACGATGACGTCCAAGTCTTGAGGACGGTCAAAAATGGGGTGTCTACAGTTGCCCCTCTCTGACAGAACTCGAAAGTCATGAAATGACGTGAGTGAATGTCAAAGCCCAGAGATGACCAATTTTTGACAAGGCCGAAGACTTAGACAAACAGACAAGATAACAAAATAGATGCGCCTGTAGGCAGGGGCAAAATGCAAGTGACATGCACAATGCAGAACATAACTTATGATTATGCAAAGAGGGCTGTAATGAAACATCTAGATGCAAATGTTATGCGAAGAAATGCTACAGCAAACTCGTAAGCAGACATGCTACGCGTGGGAACTACAAACCGAACTACAGTTCATGCAGAAAGGATGTAAGAAATTATGCAATCTTCACTGCGCTTCACGTAGGAAAGGCTAAAAGCAACTATTGGGCACACCCGAGGTCTCAAACAAGATTCCGACGCGTTGCATGCGAAAGGAAAAGGAGTGGTATAAGCATTGGAAGACGTTCCAAATGCTCTTAACCAAAGAAGGTCTAACCCATCGCGTGCGCGAGGAGAGAGAACAACAATGCCTAAGGCATATGAGGTTAAATGCGATAGGTACACAGAGTGAACATGTACGATAGATGCACAAAGTGAACAGATGCTATAGATACACAAAGATGAACATGTGCGATAGATACACAAAGATGAACATGTGTGATAGATACACAAAGGTGAGCATGTGCGATAGATACACAAAGGTGAACATGTGCGAGAGATACACAAAGGTGAGCATGTGCGATAGATACACAAATTGTGAGCATGTGCGATAGATACACAAAGGTAAGTATGTGAGATAGATACACAAAGGTGAGCATGTGCGATAGATACACAAAGGTGAGCAATGCTTAGATACACAAAGGTGAGCATGTGCGATAGATACACAAAGGTGAGCAAGCAATTCTTAAACGGAAACTTCTCTGAATGAACCGCACATCCAATATCACCTGGTTGCACCAGCTTCAAATAAACTGTACATACAATATCGTGCCTGCATAAAAAGTAACTTGACAAGTACAATGCAATACAAAGCATGTTCTATGCATGATACCACATGCATGTTCCACGCGGATGCTAGAAGTGCATATTCTATGTAAACATGGCAAATG
>JAPPVO010002905.1:0-27643 GCA_030407325.1 Camellia japonica
AGCTTTTGCCTGGAAAGCTGCCAAAAGGCATCAGTGGGCTGGCAGGCCAGCTCAAAAGCTGCCGACCTCTCCATTAACTTTTCTAGTATATATGGAGAGGTAGAGAAGAAGAGAGGGGACATCGAAACCATTCTGAACAGAAGCAGATACAACTACAAGCTAATTGTAACATTTACAATTACATGCTTAGAGAGTGAGAGAATTACTGAGAGTTAGTTGTAATTTTACCATTTATTCAATAGTGAATTACCTCGGCCCCCCCGTGGATGTAGGCATTTATTGCCGAACCACGTTAAATCCTTTGTGTCATTGTGTTATTATCTGTGCCATCTATTCTGCCTGTGTTTTTACCGCTGAATTACTAAGATAGGCAGTGTGATCAGAAAATCACTCACACAATTTGGCGCCGTCTGTGGGAACGAAAGACGAATAGATGGCCAGTAACGCACAAAACGAGAAGGTCGGGGGCAACACTCCCGCTGGGAGTGACAGGTCTATTGACCTTGATGTTGAAAGAGACAACCACAACAACAAAGCCCGCGGCCAGGGGCACGAAGGAAAGACGCCATCCAGGAGGACAGATACTACAAGGAGGATAACCTCCAAGTATGGAGGGAACGGTGCATACGAAGATGGATGAAGAAGTCAAGGACCTAGCAAACAAGTTGGCCGACCTGCAGTCGGTCGTCAACTTCATGATGCAAAATAATGTCATGCAACCACCATACCCACTGCAGGATACGCCGATCCCAGCAGTTAAAAATCAGAATGGAGGAAGAAAGATAATTCCTGAAGCATCCCAACCCCAACATTCCAGGAGCAAGAGGCATTCTCAACCGCCCTCCGAGGAGGTCGGACGAGGGGAATCCAGACAAGAAAAGTCCCAGAGAACGTGCCATACAAAGGATCATGAAACCAGAGAACATCGGCATGTACAAAAGCGGGCTCTCTGCTTCGACACAACCAATGGAGGAAGATCAAAACGGGCACAAGACGAGGCCGAGAGCAGTATGCCAAAGGGACTCAGATCGACAGATAGCCGAGCTCCGGGGAGGAGCAAAGAAGATTTGCGGAATTACCTCAAGAGAAGGGAACAGAATGCTGAAGCCGAGGTCACCTCACTCGTCAAGCCGAGGACGCCATTCTCGGGAGAGCTGGACAAATTTGAAGCTCCAAAAAGGTTCAGCATGCCGAGGTTTCAAATCTATGA
Source organism: Camellia japonica (assembly GCA_030407325.1). Taxonomy (NCBI): domain Eukaryota; kingdom Viridiplantae; phylum Streptophyta; class Magnoliopsida; order Ericales; family Theaceae; genus Camellia; species Camellia japonica. The sequence goes on from JAPPVO010002905.1 coordinate 1,211, forward strand.
CGGTAAGTCAGATCCTAACTTCCATGTTGGATTATTTTTAAACTCAATGGCGTTATACAGTGGAAATGAGCCTTTGCTCTGCAAAGTATTCCCATCGTCCTTTGGGGAAATTGCATCGGATTGGTTCCACAAGTTACCAAAGGGAAGCGTGAAGACTTGGGAAGGCTTGGCCGAGATGTTTGTGGCCAGGTTCGTGACAAACAAGCTACAGCCATTAAGGGTGGATGCACTAATGGCTCTGAAGATCAGCAAGGATGAAGGCCTTAGGGCATATGCAAAGAGATATTACGAGGTGTTCAACCGAATACCCGAATGCAACCAGGAGGTAGCGGTCGTGTCTTTCAAGAACGGCCTAAAAGAAGATTGTTCACTTCGGAAATCTTTGGCGAAAACATTGCCAAAGAACATGGAGGAACTCATGGCAAGGATCGAAAAGTACGCCAGAGCCGAGGAAGATACATCGGCATCAAAGCAAGTCAAACAGGAGCAAGGGAACGGCTCGCCGAAGCGAAGCCGAAGTAACAACGGATTCAGTAAAGCAGAGGTAGAGCTGAGGGCTAAACAAGCAGTGACAACCGTGTTCCGAATTCCAATTCAAAAGGTCCTAGGAAAAATTCGGAGCCAGCCCTATTTCAGAACACCAGCAAGACAAACTGGGGAGTTTATGGGAAGAAACGCGGACAGACATTGTTCGTATCACAATGAAAACGGACATACAACGCAAGGTTGCAGAGCCCTCAAAGCACACTTGGAAGATCTGGTGAGGCAGGGCCACTTAAGGGACCTTGTTGATGAAACCAGAACAAGAGAAGAACAGGAAAGGCTGCCTCAGGCTGAAGAAGCCCCACCACCGCCGCAACCTCGGGCAGAAAGACCTCGGGTAGTAAATGTGATTCATTCCAAGGTGAATGAAAACGACGTTCGGGGGGAAACCCAAAGATAAAGCACTTGCAGTACGTGAACCAGGTCGGAACTGAAAAGACCTCGGCCAGAAGATTGCCAAGGTCCGGTGATAACCTTCACCGAGGCCGACCTAGAGATGGTCCAGCATCCGCATAATGATGCCTTGGTAGTATCCCTCCAGGTTGGGGAGTGCCAAGTAAAACGCATCCTAATAGATCAAGGCAGCTCTTGCAACATCATGTACATTAGATGTTACAAGGAGCTGGGCCTTCACCCTGATGACCTGGAGCAGTCGGATGGCCCGATGGTCGGCTTCAACGGAACGCCGACGTGGCCCCTTGGTGCCACAACCTTGGCCGTACAAGCAGGCACAAAGACGATCAAGACCGAGTTCGTCGTGATTGATACACCTTCACCATACAACATCATCATGGGCAGGCCGTGGTTGCATGCAATGGGGGCAGTTCCCTCAACATTACACCAACTACTGCGCTTCCCAACAGAGCACGGGATTGAAGGAATCCGAGGAGATCAGCTGCAGGCAAAGAATTGCTCCATGGCAGCAATGAAGACTACCTGCAATATTCGAGAACCAGCCAAGGCAGAGATTGAAGACGAGGACGTGGAAGTCCTGGATGATGTCGGCAAGGAGCCGGCTGAGAAGAGTGAGGAACTCACTAAAGAAAATTCTCGTCCAGGAGGGCGACGAAGAACGCTTTTTTCTTCTCGGCTCAGGCTTAGCCGAGGAAGAGGAAAGAGAACTGGAAGCGTTTTTGAGAGCAAACATAGAAGTGTTCGCCTGGACGCCTTATGAAATGCCTGGTATTGATCCCGAGGTCACATGTCACAGACTGAACGTCGACAGGTCGGCTAAACCTGTCATTCAGCGAGCAAGAAGACCGACGTTGATACACGTCGAAGCAGTGGAGGAAGAAGTTGACAGACTTCTAGAAGCCAAGGCCATCAGAGAAGTCAACTATCCAACATGGCTATCAAACACTGTGGTGGTAAAGAAGAAAAACGGCAAATGGAGGGTTTGCGTAGATTTCACAAGCCTAAATAAAGCCTGTCCCAAAGATAGCTTTCCTCTGCCAAAAATTGATCAGCTGGTGGATGCTACATCTGGGCATGGTAGGATGAGCTTCCTGGATGCATACAGGGGGTACCACCAGATAGCCATGTACCCCCCAGATGAGGAGAAGACGGCGTTCATCACCCCAAAAGGCCTGTACTGTTACAGGGTGATGCCTTTTGGACTAAAAAATGCAGGAGCAACCTATCAAAGGCTGGTAACCAAGATGTTCAAGCACCAGATAGGCCAAACAGTGGAGGTTTACATCGACGACATGGTTGTAAAGACCAAGGAGCCAAAAGATCATCTTGCGGACCTAGCCGAGGTATTTGACATACTCAAAACATATCGGCTCCGACTAAATGCATCAAAGTGCGCATTTGGGGTTGGATCTGGGAAATTCCTAGGGTACCTGGTAACCAGAAGGGGAATAGAAGCCAGCCCCGATCAGATCAAGGCCATCCTAGATCTACAGAGCCCCACCTCGGCAAAACAGGTTCAAATGCTCACTGGCAGGGCCGCAGCCCTAAACAGGTTCATAAGCCGGAGTTCAGACAAGTGTAAACCCTTCTTCAACCTGGTAAAGAAGACTGCAGACTTCCTGTGGACCGAGGAATGTGAGGCCGCTTTGGCCGATCTAAAGAAGTATCTGACCACGGCCCCAATTCTCTCAACGCCGAATCCCGAGGAGGAGTTGTTTTTTGTACTTAGCTGTGTCCGAGCACGCTGTGAGCGCAGTACTAATCCGAGAAGAGCAAGGGGAACAAAGGCTGTCTATTATGTAAGTAAAACCTTAGCCAGCGCCGAAACAAGGTACTTACCACTGGAGAAGTTAATGTTGGCCTTAGTTATGGCCTCCAAAAAGCTGAACCACTACTTCCAAGCACACAAGATTGTGATACTAACAGAGCACCCACTGAAATCCCTGTTACAACAAGGAGACTTAACAGGAAGAATTGCAAGGTGGGCAGTGGCCTTGGGCCATATGACCTGGAATTCAGGCCCAGAACAGCAATTAAGGGCCAAGTTTTGGCCGACTTTGTGGCAGAATTCACGCCGGAGTCCATCGGAAGTCGGCCTCCGTTGAGCCGAGATGAACAAAGCCCTAGCAAGCCAGAAGAATCCCAGCCGACAACAAAAGAGCAAAAGAAGGAAAAGCTCCGACCTTGCAGCATCTACATCGGCGATTCATTCAGACTCTACGTCGATGGAAGTTCAAACCGACGAGGAGCGGGGGCAGGAGTACTGCTGATATCCCCAGATGGAGAAATAATTGAACAATCCATCCGTTTAGGGTTCAGGCCTCAAACAATGAAGCTGAATACGAAGCATTGATTGCCGGACTAAAACTTGCAGCAGCAGCAGAAGCAGATGAGGTAATAGTTTTTTGTGATTCACAGTTAATTGTTAATCAATCAACAGGAGAATTTGCAGCCAGGGACGAGAGGATGTCGGCATATGCAAAAGAGGTTATCAGATTAGCCGAGTTATTTCAGAACTGCCGACTTCTTCAAGTTAGCCGAGATGATAACAGCCACGCCGACGCGTTGGCCAACCTGGCAAGTTCAATGCAGACTGGGAAGACGAGGACAATTATGATCGATTACATGTCGGGCCCGAGCATAGAACAACCACAACACAAAGCAAGAGGCAATGTGTGTGGACATGGGGCCGAGCTGGATGGATGCAATTGTTGCATTCCTGAAAGAGGGAAAACTGCCAGAAGATCGCAAGGAGGCGCACAAAGTCAGATTGAAGTCGGCAAGTTCAGCCTGACTGCGGACGGACATCTCTACAGAAGGTCCTTCACTGGACCCCTTTTAAGGTGCGTACACCCTTTACAAGTTGAAGATTTTTTATATGAAATTCATGAAGGGATTTGTGGAAGCCACACTGGGGGCAGATCGTTAGCCCATAGGGCCATTACCCAGGGGTATTGGTGGCCATACATGCAAAAAGATGCAGAAGCATATGTGAAGAAGTGCGAACCGTGCCAACGGTTTGCACCATTGATTCATCAGCCAGCTGCCGACCTGAATCCAGTATCCAGCCCTTGGCCGTTTGCCCAATGGGGCATGGATCTGGTCGGCCAACTTCCCCAAGCAACTGGGCAGAGGAAATACCTGTTGGTGGCAACAGATTACTTCACAAAGTGGATAGAGGCAGAACCTCTTGCTAAAATCCGAGATGTGGACGTCAAGAATTTCATATGGAAGAACATCATCACCAGATTTGGAATTCCCAGAGCCATTGTTGCCGACAACGGAACGCAGTTCGACAGCAAACTCATCAAGAACTTCTGTGCGAAATTCAAGATCAAGAATTATTTCTCAACACCGAGTTTCCCCCAAAGTAATGGACAAGCAGAAGCATCCAACAAAGTAATTTTGGATGGAATAAAAAGAGGTTGCAGGCAGCAAAAGGGAAGTGGGTAGACGAACTACCCAACGTGCTTTGGGCATATCGGACTACGCCGAGAAGATCAACAGGGGAATCTCCCTTTGCCATGGCCTATGGCACAGAAGCAGTCATTCCACTGGAAGTCGGCATCCCGGGGATCCGAACCCAGGGAGTTGAAAATGGGACTAATGACATACTCTTAGCCCGAGATCTGGATCTTTTGGAAGAACGAAGAGAGAAGGCTGCAATTCAGCTTGCAGTGTACCAGCAACAGCTTGCCAGAGCATACAACAAGAAAGTCAACCCCAGAGATTTTCAAGTCGGCGACCTAGTCTTGAGAAAAGTGGTCGGGAAACAAAAAAGATCCCAGGGAGGGCAAGCTTGGCCCAAACTGGGAAGGGCCTTACAGAATTACCTCGGTGTTAGGTAATGGAGCTTATCGTCTGGAGGACAATGAGGGCAAAGCACTGCCAAGACCCTGGAACACTTGTAATCTAAAATTTTCTATCATTGAGAGATCTTCATTCTTGGCCGATGTCATATGATGATAAAGATGTTGTTGGAAGACATGAAAAATGAGAACCCAAGTGGAACTCAGGTTCACATTGGGGGCAGAGCAGAGAAGATACAAAGCCTACCACTTGTTGAAATTTGTCACAATTTACAAGCTGGTCTGGCCGAATAACAAAGCCTACCACATAATAGATGGTCTGGCCGAATAACAAAGCCTACCACTTGTTGAAATTTGTAGCGATTTACAAGTTGGTCTGGCCGAATAACAAAGCCTACCACTTGTTGAAATTTGTAGCGATTTACAAGTTGGTCTGGCCGAATAACAAAGTCTACCACTTGTTGAAATTTGTAGCAATTTACAAGTTGGTTTGACCGAAAACAAAGCTTGGTTCACTTGTTGAAATTTGTCGCAATTTACAAGTTGGAGTCAAGCCGAGAAGATTCCTTGGTTTCACTTGTTGAAATTTGTCGCAATTTACAAGTTGGAGTCAAGACGAGAAGATTCCTTAGTTTCACTTGTTGAAATTTGTTGCAATTTACAAGTTGGAGTCAAGCCGACATGTTATCATCTGTTGAAATTTGCAGCAATTTACAGGTTGAGGTAAAGGTTAAGATTATTGCTTAACACTTGATAAAACTTGAGTAAAGTTTACTGTTTATAATCCTTGTTGAAATTTGTAGCAATTTACAAGTTAGACTGAAATTGTTGTTTAAACTTAAGAAAGGTTTGCAAAAGTCAAGCTTAAACAGTATATGTTTTATACTTGTTAAGAATTATGAAAAGATTGCAGGACAGTTCCTTGCCGAAGTAAAATTTACAGGTGTTATATCCGAGGTATGTAACCCGAGAAGATTGCACAAAGAAGGAAGAGTATGAAAATCATGCAAAATATTCTAAGTATATAGAACCATTCAGAAGCAATAAGAAGAAATTTAAAGACTGAAGCATACAGATAAAACAGTTGCATAAAAGGAAGGCACCATGGCCAAGCAAAAATCAATTGTTATAAGTTTCAGAGAAAGGCACATCGGCCACAAAAAAGGAAGATTACATTGTGCAGAAAAGAAACAAAGTACAAAGAAGAAGAAAAAAACAACAGTATAAAAGACATCAGGGCTGCGAGCCCTCAGCCTGAGGAGCATCTTGGACCCAGAACCTCGGCCTCTTAGGGAGAACAACCTCGGCATCATTTGCTCCACAACCTCTGCGTCTTTTCCTCCACAACCTCAGCTTCTTTTGCTGCAACCTCGGTCGCTTTATCTGCTGCGACTTCAGCATCAATCTCAGCAAGGGTTTTCATCAACATTTCTCTCTACCAAAAGAAGGTCAGAAGATAGAATGCCGACGACTGCCTTTTTGGGAGCAGCTTCAAGATCTTCATCTCCAGTCAAGTCTAAGACTTGTTCACCCTGGGAGGAGATTTGGCCTTCCTTACCAAGGCATCATTATCATCCTTGTCTTCATCCTGAGACTCAGACTCAGATTCATCTTCAGCTTGGCTTGGAGGTGGAGACAAAGGAAAGGGAAGACGAATGGTTTTGGTCTTACGCCAGGGCGAGTCGGCAGGAAGATCAAGCTGTTTGGCCAAAGCATTCCAACCTAGGGAAAATCCCCTGTTGCAAGCTTGCTTGACTTGAAGCTTATAATCTTCCGCGACGTCGGCCATACCCTGACTGTAGGCCTTTGCATCGGCAGCGTCAATTTCAGCTTTCTTGGTGGCCAAAGCCTCTCTCAGTTCTTGCTCGGCTTGATCCCTCTTAACCTCGGCCTCTTTTTTCTCGGCTTCGGCGACCTTCTTGATGTCTTCAGCAGCCTCAGCTTTTTTAGAGCTATCTGCTGGGCCTTTGTGGCCGCCTCGGCCTGATCCTCCAGCTTTTTCATCTTCAATAGATCCCTTTTATGGATCTTTGAAGGGCAGAAAACTCCTTCTTCAAATCAGATAGTTCCTGCCTTGTTTCAAACGCCTTCACAGAAAAGGAGTGGGCGTGTTGAATGGCCTAAAAGTTCATAAGGCAAAGGTTATTACAGAATAAAACAAAATGATAGTAAGACAAAAATATCAAAATTCTAAAGACTTACTTGGACAGAGTGTTGCAGCATAAGGGCATAGTTCTCATACTCGCTGATCTTGGCATTTTGCTCAAGATCACCTTCAAGAAGGACGCCGTACTGAGTGCCACACCGACGTTAATGTCGGCGGCGCTTTCATTGGCATAAATTGGCCTGTCTTCAAGGGTTATTTTGGGTTCCCAGGGAATTTTAGGAACCCTGGATCCCGAGGTCGAAGTTTCTGTTTCTTCGATGGAGCGGACCCTGATGGTTCGGCTTCGGCAGATCTTTTTGTGGGTGCAGCAGTGGACTTGACAGTTGAAGTCAATTGGGCAATGGGCAGGGCATCCTCGGCCTCGGCATCAGCTTCGGTCACCTTGGCCTTTGGTTGGGTCTTCTTGGCTCTTTTTGGTTTCTGAGGTGGCAGAGGTTGAGCTGGTTCAGCGTCCATGTCATCCGGAAGATTGGCCAAAAGATCAAGCACCACTTTCTTCGGTCGTTCCATCTCGGCTGTTTTAACAAGTCTTCGTCGGCGTTTCTTTTCTGTCACTGGTATTAAATTCGGAGCCGAGGTTGAAGGCTGATCGGCTGGCTCAGATGTGGAGGCAGCCTGTTCTGTAGAAGCAGTTGATAGAGAGGAGCTCTTCTTTTTTTTCTCGGAACGTCGGCCAATTTGGATGTGTATGTCGGGATGAAGTTCAACAGCAGTGGAGCTTTGCGTCGATGAAGTGGAAGGTCCAGGAGTTTTTTTAGACCTTTCCCAGGATAGTAGGATTGGCGGAAGGACTTTGGCGGCTTACGAACGACTGCAAAAAAGAAACACGACATCAGAAACAGACAAAATTTTTTACAAAAAATTTGAAGAAAGCAACAGATAAGCAGTTGGCGTTGGGCTCTTACCCTTGCCCTCTTTTACTGTTCGGGGGAGAGGAAAAAGATGGACTTCTTCATTTGGTCCAAACTCCCAATTACCAGATGCGATAAGGTAGTCCTCTCCAGCACCTTTGTTGGAGTCTGGAAGGTCAGCTACTATTTTAAAGGCAGTGGACCTCGGCTTAAGGTAATAGACAAAACCCTTTCTTTGAGGTCAAGGGCACACATGGTGTAGCAGTACTGGATGTCGGCAAGGGTAATTCTAACACTCTCCCGCCGAGCTAAGGCAATTATACCATTAAGGGTTCTAAGGGTATTGATGGTAAAGCTGCATGGGGTTGAGGGTGTAGTAATGGAGGACTTCGCGGAAGAGAGGATCAAGAGGAAACCGAAGTCCACATTGGACGAAGGCTACTATAAGGAAAGGCATCTTATCACCATCAGGCATTATAGAGTCTTCCTCCCCAGCTAGTCTGAGAAAGACATCGTCTGGGATGGAGAACTCTTGCCTAAAGTTTTGTAGCTTGGTTGGGGTATCAACCCTATCTCTCCAAACACCCATGGTTTTTGGTATACAGGTACTTGACTACAGAAACAGAATGTTCCTAAAAGGGTTCTAAAGACCTCGGCTTAAACCTAGGTACAAATTGTTTCAATTTTTCCTAAGGACTGAAGGTTCTACAGCAAATCCCAAGCCTAAATCTACGAAGAATGAGTATGAAGGGCAGAAAATCTGGAAAACAGAAAAGCAAAAAGAAGTCTCAGATTCAAGAACACGAAAGAGTGGAAGGCCAAAAACAGAGATGAAACGGTACAAGTATTCGCAGTATAAATGAGAGATACATGATTTACAAATCAGATGCAGAACAATCAAGTAACAAGAAATTTCAGAAACAAGCAAGAACTGGGAAAAGAAGGGAACGGGGCTTACCAGAGAAATGGAGTCGGAATGAGCTTCGCCGAGGTTAGAAAATGGATGCAACAGTGACGAAGACTTCACCCAGAAGACGAACGGAAACAGATGCAGAGCTTCGAGCTTGGAGCAATGGCAGACTTGGAGAAGAGAAAGCTTTAGAGAGAGAGAGTGCAAAAGAAATTCGAATGCAAAAGTGAAGGAGAGAGAGAGGGGCAAACGTTTTTGCCAAAAATTGAAACGGCGGCAAAACAGCAATTATTGCGCCTTGGTTAACGCACGCGTCAGACGGCGCAAGAAGAGAACAGACGACTTACAGGCGCGTCATCAGCACGGACCAATAAGAAGAAAACGCGTCGGTAGAACGGTCGGAAAATGGTGCATGACAGCTCATGCGCGAAGGAGTGATGATCTAAATTCTTGTTCTTTTAAGAGGACATGTCGGCCAAAACCTAAAGACCTCGGCTAGAAAGTTTTAAGCCGATGTACGAGATAGAGAGTTCAATGTAAGTTCCATCACCTCAGTATGCCGAGGTAATAGAACTTAGGGGGCAGTTGTGGGGTTATATTTCTGAGTATCAACACGTGGCAATGCGCCGAGGTTCCACGTATGTGGTAAGTTCTTTCTAGTAGTAATCTAAGGTATGCCGAGGTTATTTCAGAAGCTATCTTAATCCAGGGTAAAAGCCTCTTCTTCTTCCTACAACCTCGGCTTAACCTGCAATGGCCGAGCTACCCGCAGAAGATTATAGCCGAGGTAACTGTCAGACGGCCATACCAGCCAATATAAAATATTATCTTGGTAGGTGGGTGTCCAACTATGTGGAGAAAGCCATCATTTCACCATACTAAGTGGCCTCGAGGCCATAAGAGTTGATCATTAGGCCATTAGAGGCCATGTGAAGGAATAAAGAGCTTTTGCCTGGAAAGCTGCCGAAAGTGCATCAGTGGGCTGCGCAGGACAGCTCAAAAGCTGTCGACCTCTCCATTAACTTTTCTAGTATATATGGAGAGGTAGAGAAGAAGAGAGGGGATCATCGAAACCATTCTGAACAGAGCAGATACAACTACAAGCTAATTGTAACATTTACAATTACATGCTTAGAGAGTGAGAGAATTACTGAGAGTTAGTTGTAATTTTATCATTTATTCAATAGTGAATTACCTCGGCCCCGTGGATGTAGGCATTTATTGCCGAACCACGTTAAATCCTTTGTGTCATTGTGTTATTATCTGTGCCATCTATCTGCCTGTATTTTTACCGCTGAATTACTAAGATAGGCAGTTGATCAGAAAAACCACTCACACATATACCAAATTATTTTTGTTTTTATGGCATTGTCCTCTTGTATTAGTGCAAATCAACTGGCAAGAATCAAAATTATTGGCTGACTTTGTCAGACACGAATATGCCTGCACATATATGTAAAAACAATTTACACCATCTAACTTTAGATTCCATTAATTAATTATTACTTTTGCGAATTATTAAAAAATTTAATCATTCAGGCTCGAAATTAACTAGATTCAGAACCCAAATTCTCACTCATTTTTTGCTTTTGGCCTTTTGGCCTTTTTGCTTTTGGCCTTTATTTATATAAACTGATTCAAACCAAATAAAGCTTGCAATGTCTTTCCCCACATAGGTGCACAATGTGCCATGGTAATGATTCAATTCAAGGGTGGTAGTGTGGATTTTTGTTCAGCAAGGGCAAAGCGTTATCAAGAACCATAACACAATTCATATTATTTTTTGTTTTTAACTATTGACTAGAGAGAGAGAGAGAGAGAGAGAGAGAGAGGGGGAAATAAAACAAAGGGATAAAACTTCAGGGCAATAAAAATAGTGGAGGTGCAAATTGGAAATATTTTTTAAAATATGGGTAAGTTTTAGATTTCAAAACTCTAACAGGAGCAATTTTGAAAAACCATTTTAGAAATTATGAGTAAAAAGATAATTTTCAAATAGTCAGTGGGCTACTGCCCCTACTTGCCTGTTGATGACTTCGCCAGTGATTCTACTACAGTGCCACAAATTTGTAGACTGATCCTAGTAATCCTTCTTGTACATTGGATTCTGGATGAGATGGGATAATTTTGTTATTTAGGTAATATTATTTTCTAATTAGCAATTTCTTAAAGCAATTATAGTCGTTGTTACAATAAATTTAAATCTCTTTGTAATACACTCTGGCATATGCCACCAAATCATACAAAAGTAGGTTTTGGATCACTGGCAAATCCTTAAAAAAGCGGATTTAATGACCGATTCTAGATATGTATAGTGGTTCATACACATTTTTAGTGAGCTAAAATGTTGAGAAGGGAGACCCTATTCTGAATTTGTCGCCTAAAAAGACAATCTAATCCAGCTTCGAGACCTTCAATGCTAGCATCAAGTGCTTGTAGTTTTTTTCTTGCCATTTGTACATCACCCTTCACATCATTGCTCCGAATGCATCGATGCAAGGATTGAAGCGTGCTATCAACATTCCCCACCTCATTCAAAATCTGGTTGCCTCTCTCAGAAGCTACCGGCCGTGTGAGCAATAACCTCGAGGCCAATGACCATCCACTAGGTTTTGTCTTTGAAGCTGACACTGAAAAGAACAACCAGAGGGTTCGCAGGACAGAGATGGTAATGGAAGTTGCTTCTCGTAGAACTCGAATCACCATTGATAAGTAGTGATTCACATGTAAGAGAGGATAAAAGGAGGATCTAACAATTTTTTCTTTCCATTTGCTTCAATACACCAAGATGCTTTATGCTTTCCTTGTTCACTTTCTTTTTGCAACACATGTAAGCATTAATGTTGCTTTCAATGCTTATATCTCCACCCTTCCTTCGCAACGCTGATTGAAGATCTTGCACATGTTCCTTCATCATCAAAAAACAAGTTTTGTGCAACGCTACACGAGTCCATCAATATGACTGACCCTTCAAGTGCCTCTTCCACAAGTACTCCATTTCGATGTTGTAGAAGAGCGTGTTGGATGACCGGAGAAGGAATGAGTTGTTCAACACAATTGTACAACTCCGCAAGTCCAACTAGGCCAACCCTAATAGTCTCAGCACTTAATGGAACCATGCCAACTAATGATGATTCCCAGGTCTTAAGCTTGTTTAATTCAACTTCAATTTTTGTAAAATGAGAGTGTAACCTAGCAGGCAAGCTAATAGACCTAACATGGTATTGCAAACCAAGTGATGTAGATGAAACTGCCATTGTTATTACTGAAAAAAGCTTGATAATCCAGTGAGGCTTGAATGGCAATGGTGGTTCAACTTGAATTCAACATATTTATAAGAACAAAACCTATTCATGAAATAGCAATGTGAATGTGCTAGCTGTCAGTGGGGATCATTCTACCTTTTCTATGATGATTCTTGTAGCATTTTTTCGGCAACAACAGGCAATCTGTGAATTTATTTATTAATTTTTTTAATGTCATGGTAATGAAGTGGGCAATGTTGAGCTTTGATTATTGTTTATTTGGTGATGAATACTGAAATTACAAATAAGGGTTACAGAGGAATAAGAACTGTATGCCTCATTGCCTCCCCAATTATTGATGTTATTATCCTCTCAGCAAGAATTCCACCTTTGAAAAAGTATATATTCAATTTGAGAAAATTTGACATTTCAACTACAATATATGGCTGGCAATGCATGCATGTCTAGAGCAAATAATCATGAAGAGGTACCAATCATTATGTATTAGAGAGATGGAACAAATTCTAGACAAAAGACAAGATTTGATGTTTAAATAATAAATAATAATACACCATAACTCTTAAGGACCAAACCACACTAGATTGATATCTAAGGACCAAACACACTAGATTCATAACAATACACACCACAAAGAAAAGGTGCATACTAATACACGAGAAAATATTTAATGTGACAAATATGCTATGTGTTTGAAATGATGTGGTGTATTCTTTAATTTATTAATTGACGTGTGATTAAAATAAGCCTTGAGAAGTCACTTTTTGCTCAGTTTGAGATTTTGAGTGTTCAGTTACGTCAAATCTTGATTCTATTTTTTATTAAGTGTCAATTAATGAGTGAAAGGGTGTCATCATGTCATTTTAATCACATGACGTACATGTTAATTTCTTCCTAATATACTATATGCACCACCATTTTTAGTGGTTGGATCTTAAAAAAATAAATATGAGCCATTAATTTGATTCATAATCATTATGATCATGGGTCAAAACCAAGAAGAGTTACGATGCATGATATTATTTCATGAATTATATATATAACCCCCCAATTATTGTATTATGTTCGGCCAAATTGAGACTTCTCTATTATTTCATTGCTACTGTTGCAAACCTAATTTCAAAGTGGTATGACTTCTCTAGATGGCATAAGTTGGGGAGAAGAGTTGGTGCGTTCGAGAGACAAGGAAACATTATTTAGAGGATGAGTAATTCTATACAGATTAATAATTCATATTAAATGAGTTGTTCTAAATATATTATTTTAGTGATTCTTATTTTAAATTTTAAAATTACATTATGGATCATATCTATAAGTAACAAAAATTTACAAAATTTTATTAATTTATACAACATTAAGTAGGATTGAGTAAGGAATTCGTAAAATTCGCAAACTAACCCGGTCTAATCCAATTCGATAGGTTTGGATTAATTTTTGAATCCGTGGTTCGGTTCTGGATTGAAGAATTGGAGAATCGTGTTTCGCGGATCGGTTTTGGATTACATTTCACGGTTCCAGATTGGAATCGATTTGGACCGTATGCAACTTAGATTATATTCATATCATATACCCCTGATACATACTATCATACTTCTTATATATATAAAACCAATTATGCTATATATTTTGCTGCTATGAAATTTTGTTGTTATTGTTGTTTTTTTTTAGTTTTAGTTTTGTAATAGTCTAATGGTGGAACTAGTTTTAATTTTTTTTTGAAATCTAGTGATGCTTGCTGCTATTGTGGAACTAGATATTATGGTCTCGTTTGGGAAGCTGGCTATTTTAGTTTTTGCCTATTTTAGTAGGCTAAAATTTGTGTGTTTAGGAAGATGGTTGTATTTTTTTATATTTAGATGTGATGTTTGTGAGAGAAAAAATAAAATGATTATGGGTTTGATGTGATATTTTGTCTTATTAACTATTTTAGTCTATTTTATTTTTTCGTAGATTTTAGTCAAAAAATCACTTGCCAAATAGGGCCATTTAAATTAATAGTGGAATAATATGCATGTTTATGTTTTAAAAAATTATGAAATGAAAATGTTATTTGATTTTTCTATGTTAATAGATCATGTGAATTCGTGATTTCAAACCGAACTGAACCGTGTTTAAATGGTTTGGTTCGAATTGGTTTTACGATTTAAATGAACTGGATTGGTTTTAATTTTTATAGAATCATACACAATGGATTGATTCTGATTTTATCCCAATCAAATCAATCTGAATCATGCTCACTCATAACATTAAGAGGATTCAAAACATTTTGTTGTGGGTTGTAAGTCTTTTGTCAATCTAAAAAAACAATTATATTACTCACCCATAAAATTTATTCATAAATAGTAATCAAGGGCCGATGTTCATTTTATTTATGCACCACATACTGTATCAATTCAATTTCGTCACACAAACACATTCAATGTAAATTATGGAACAATTTTTCTAGGTTAGGAGGATTTCCATCTAAACAAAAAATTTGCTTGTCTCTAATACACTAAGGTCATGTTTGTTATCCTGATTCATGGGTGGGATTGGCTTGGGATTGAAGTGGACCCCACATATATCTTGTTTGTTTGGTTTATGAGCTCTAGGATTGTCACTCCAAGGGGATTGTTAGTCCTACAAAGTGGTGGGATTGGGATGCCTTCAATACAGGTGGGATTGAAAAACCGATCCCACGACACAGTGTTCAAGGCATTTATTTATTTATAGCGTGTTTGTAAATTTCTTATTTTATCTCCTCACTAATCATCTTCCGCACTATCATCAAAACAAACACACTTTTACTCCATTCCCTCACTAATAATCCTTTCACTAACAATTTCTTAATTAACCATCCCCTCACTAACAATCCCATCCAACTTAATTGTAGACACCCCATTTTTGACCGACCTTAAGACTCAGACGTCATCGATTGAGCGCTCGGTGATTGTGCATGTTTGTGCTCGTTTCGAGTTTCCGGAGTTTTCGGCTAAGTGCCTTGCCTCCGGGCCTCTGAACTCTTTGTGTTTTGGCTTGGTTTTTGGACCATGCCTTGTTGACCTTGCTTGGAGGGAGGGAGAGGTCTGTAGACCACTTCTTGTAGTCGTAGACTACTTTTCCCTCTTGTAGGCTAGTTTCCGGTTTCCGGAGCCTTCGGCCGAGCGCCTTGTCTCGGGACCTCTTAACGTTCTCCTCTTGGCTTGATTTTTGGACCATGCCTTGTTGCCTTGGTCTAGAGGGACACAAAGGTCTTGTAGACCACTTTTTGTGGCCGTAGACCACTTTTTCCTCCCGTAGACCACTTTTGGTGCCCGTAGACTAGTTTTCGAGGTTTTCGGCTGCGTGCCTTGACTCGCGGACTCTTGTCTTGCATCATTTTGGTTTGTTTTTGGCACAAACCTTGTTTTCCTTGCTTGGAGGGTGGAATAGGGGTTGTAGACCAGTTTCTCTCCTTGAAAACCACTTTTCTTCCCCGCCAGCCAGTTTTCTGGTCGGCTAACTGGTCTTGGTGGTCTTTGGACCACCAAAAGTGGTCGGCAGCTATGCCACCACCTTGCTTTCTGGGTGCAGACCACCTCTCCCCCCTTGCCGACCACTTGGTATTCTTGCAGACCACTTTTGGTGGTCGGCCAACCAGTGCATGTAACTGGCCAACCACTTCAACTGGTCGGCAGCTTTCTTGCAGTTTCCTGCAGATATTTTCTTGCCAGCTGTGCCAGCTGTTGGGCACAGAAGGCATCCTCCATACATGTGGAGGGATTGCTTGAAGCCTAAAGCTTGTTCAACAAGCTTGATGCTTGATCTTCTATAAGAGGGAACCTCCTCCCTCTTGCTTTAGGTTCAGAGAAAATTGCTTAGGAAAATATACATACACTTCTATCTCTATATTGCTCATTTGCTTCATATTTGTGCTCAAAAGTGTAGTTTCTTCACACTTTTTCACACAAACACATAGTGAAACACCACACTCTTGGAGCTGAGGCACCTAAAAGCTGGTTTTGGTGTTTTTGGATTGGTTTGAGCTCAGAAAAGCTGCTGGAGTTGTGGCTTTGAAGTTGTTCTACAAGGGTGAGTTTCTAACCTCTTAAAGCTTTGTTTTGGTTTAAGTCTTTGGCCCTATTTGCATGCTGATTTAGGCCTAACTTTCTACTACAAAAAGCTCTGATTTTAAGTGTTTAAGATATTGGTTTGAGACCTCTTTGGTGTTGGGGGTGGTCTACCCCCTCTTGTGCCTTGTTTGGCTTTATTTTGTACCATCCTTTTAAGCTATTGGGACCACCTCTTTTTGACCTTCTCACCACTGAAACTCAGAGGAATTTCAGTGGTGGAAATGGTGTTTTGAGGTCCCAAATAGGAGAGGGTCATCCCCTCTCCTTGTATCTTGGTTGCTTGCCTTGTTGGCCTTATGTTTGAGCATGTTTATCTAGCATATGTTGGCCCCATCTCAGCATATTTTTGGCCTTATTTCAGTATGGCATATCTCTGTTTTGGCTTAGTTTAGGCCACCCTTACATGCTTTATACACTTGTAGTGTAATCCTTGCAAATTAGCCTTGTATGCCTCATGTTTTAACATGTCTTGCTAGCCTATTTTGGCTCTATCTCAGCATATTTTTGGTGTTGTTTTAGCATGTCTTGGCTCTGTTTTAGGTTGGTTTGATAGCATCTTGCATGCTCCTTGCACCTGTAGTGCATTTCCATTTAATAGCCTAACATGCATCATGCTTTGGACCATCATTCTAGCATGCTTTTGGCTTTACTCAAAGAAGCTTTTGTTCATGTTTTACCATGCTTGAGTTCTTTTTTATGTTGTTTTGGTTATGCATGCCTTGCTTTGTATAGCCATAGTGCATTCACTAGCCTTGAGTTTCCAAGTCACTAGCATGAATTGCTTGGACTATTTGCATGATTTGACATCATTTAGTATGTGATTTCAGAGCATGTTTCACTGCCATGTCTTCACATCTTTCACTCTTTCAATGCTTTGGAGGGTTGGTACTTTATGCCTTAAGTATGAGCCTTTGCGTATGCCATCTTGCCTAGCTTTTTGGGCCACCATTTCAGTGTACTTTTGGTGTTATTTTGCCATGATACAACTCTGATTTTTGTTGGTAAAGTCATCTCATGCTTGATTTTGGTAGGTGTAGTGTACTCCTCCTTATTGGCCTTGCATACTTCATGCTTCATGCCCTTCATGCTAGCATGTGTTAGCTCTAGTCCATACATGTTTTAGCATCATTTTGACATGCTCTAGGACTGTTTTGAGTTGCCTTGGCCATATGGTTCTTGTATTGCATAGTTGTAGTGCAATTGGCCTTGCTAGTTTTGAGTTTTGAGTTTTGAGCACCATAGCATGCTTCATTTGTGACATGTGCATGATTTGGCATCATCTACCATGTTATTTCAGAGCATATAGCATTGCCATGTTCCCACTTTTTCACTCTTTGAATGCTTTCAAGGGTTGTGCATTATTGCCATGTTTGGGGACCAATGCGTATGCATGCTTGTCTAGACTTGTGAACTGCCATCTCAGCATGTTTTGGTCCTTGTTTTGACCTATTTGAGCTCTGTCCATGATTGGTTCAATCATTCGTGCCATGTATTCCATGCCTCTTGTGTAGTCTCATTGAGTAGCCTTGTGCCTTAGGCCCTCTTGCATGACATGCTTGGGTTGTTTGAATGGCTTGGCATCATTTCATACATGTTTTCAGAGCTTGTAGTTTTGTCACACTTCCATATTTGTCACTCCTTGCTCATGTTTGACAGTTGTGCTCTTATGCTTAATTGGTGAGCCAATGCATGTGCATGCATCATCTTGCATTTCATACCATCTTTTCATAGCATTATGGCCACTGTTTTGGGCATGATTGAGGTCTGTCTATATTCGGTTTAAGTCCATTGAGTATGTTGTTTGGATGTTGTTGTTTGCATTGTGTTTGCATGTTGTTTGCATGTGCATGCATTGCATTAAGTTTGTATGCCATTAGCTTTATTAAGTTGATCATGTTTCATTGCATTGTGTTTGGGTAGGGTGTTAGTCCAAACATGAGAAACGAGGGATGTTTCATACTTCAAGTGATGAAGCGTGCCTCATTTCTCGGTCGCCGACCCTCTCGATCATGCATGATAGAGGTTAAGGCCCTTATATGTTATTTGTGCATTTATTTACATTGAATTGTGCAATCTTGGCTTCTCGGCCACTGTGCATTGTGATGCTTGGTTGGTGACCCGAGAGTCGAGAACTGCACTCATTTGAGCTCATGCAATGATAGGGAGGGTGGTTGTGCACACATACTTTGCAAATACACTGCCGTGCCCTTTCTTGTTCTCTGTTGCAGCAAAATGGAGTTATGTAGAATTTTCTGGCGCAGACCAGAAAAAGTAGCTGGTTGACTGTAGACGTCCCCGAACGCCCCAGGAGGGTTAGTCCTGTTCTGTTCATTTTGGGCTCACTACAGTTCAGGACTCTAATTGTCACGGTTCTTAATCTGAACCAAAGAGTCCAAATCCGGTAAATCATTTTGAGAAAACAGATTTTTTTTGAAAGAAGTGCCAAACATGGACTGTTTTGCCAGATACAGAGTCGCCACCTAAATATTTATTTTTGGAGAAATTTAGGAAACCCTGACTCGTTGCCTAAGGCCACGTGTCCGTCATCACCAAAGTTGCCTCGGCTCGGGAACTTGGGTACGATTGGGGAAGGTCACTTCGTGAGCACCCCTGCTCGCCCGATCAAAGATCGGCCTCTACTAACCATGATATCTAGTTTTGAAAACATTATGCATTCTTATTCCGTTATTAGCCTAGATTTACTATGTGATGCGCACAGCATACAAGTATAGACCGGGTCGCCTGAATTGGAACAAAACATTTCATGTTTATTTTTGAAAGATGGTTCGCTACTCGCAAGTAGGCTTAAAATGCAGATTTTGCCACCCTCAGGTGGGCTTAGAAAACATGGTTTTGCCACTATCTAGTGGGCTTAAAACTCGCAGTCGATGCATTGTTCCAATTCAAATAACCCAACCTTCACCCACAGGCATTCAGGCAGTTATATCACATAAGCAAATAGCCTCATGGTAAGCATGCTATCATGGCAGTCACTCACACACATGTAAGGATGCTAAAGCGTAAAAACTTACCGAGTACTCCAAGCCAAAACAGAAACTATGTTAGAAATCCATGCATGATCCTAACTATACAGAAATGCCTAATGCAACACATGCAGGAATGCAATTAAGACAGGCTCGGCTATTCTAAACATGGCATATGGAATGCTACAGCTAACATGTATTCAACTCGGAATTGAAATACAATGCAGTGAGTTATGATGCGCCGAGCCCGGTGCATGCAAAACAGATGAATGAATGCAAACATGCTATCATACTGTATGCTAATTGAAATATGCCCTAATCTAACCATCATAAGCTGGTAAATAAAAGGGAGAAAGACGTGAGGTTGGAAGACATACATCACACGCACGCACACTTATTACAATTGTGCCCTCGCTCGGAGGGTCTGAATAAATAATATACAGTCCCAAATGAATAATTTACAGTCCGAATAAATACAAAATCCTAATTAATTAACAAATTAATCTAGGAAAGCAGTAAATTAACATGCAAGCTAAGGACTGCCTCGACTCTGCTCCAGATGATGAATGATGCATGTTCGGGTTGCCTGGCGCGAAAATCCATCGCGATGCCCCGATTAGCCTCTGTTTACAATTAAGCCCGGAATATTGCGTGAAGTCCCAAGAGATTGCCGGTTTCTGATTTGCTGCAACAGAGAGCAGGAAAGGGACATGGCAATGTATTTTCACATATGTATGCTTGACTACTCTTCAGGGAGCGTAGTTCTCGATCCTCATGCCACCAATCGCGCATCTCGATGCATGATGGCCGAGGAGTCGATTTGCATGATTCAATATGGAATGAATGCACATATAAACACAACAAGACCGAGACTCCATCATGGATAATCCGGAGTGTCGGTGACCGGGAATTGAGACACGTTCCGTCACTCGAAGTACGAAACGTCCCTCGTTTCCCGTGTTCGGGCTAACTCCTATCCCAAACACAATGCAAATGAGATGGCATGCACCATGCAACTAATATACAACCTAGCATACGCAATGCTATGAATTGAAATGGCATATGCAATGCATGATGGACTTATACCAACATGAGTGGACCTCAGCCACACTCACATCAGTGGCCATGAGATGAAAATGAGACACTCGAGATGCGTGCACACATGCACGCAAATCGAGGACCAATCCTAAGGCACAAATGCCACTCTAACAAGGCATGGCAAGGCATGAAATATGGCATACAAACATGCAAGTTCCAGCACTGAAATGTGATGCAAAATGATCCCGAAACATGGAAACATGGCACCCGATGCATGAGATGAATCCCGAAACACAAAATTAGGCACATGTATTGACCTATAGCTATACAAAGCATGTATTATTTGATCATGAAGCATAAAGACAGAACCAAGGCGGTCCCAAAACATGAACATTTCTAGTTCAAAGCATGGCCAAAAGATGCTAGCAAGATGGACTAAAATAGCATGCAACTTTGACTAGCAAACATGGTTTACATGGCATGTATATGAAGCAGGTGAGAACTCATCAAATCAGCAAAATCAGTGAATAAAACATGCCAAAACATGCCCAAATACCTTTGAATGCAGCCAACACATGCACAATGATGGGTTCTTTTAGAGGGCATACAAAGGAGTTATTAAGCACATGCATCAAGGACACTTAGCATAGCCAAATCAACTCTGAAAATCAAATATGATAGTCCTAAAACTCATCAAATTGGCCCTGAAATCAGTCAACAAATCATGCAAGATAGGGCCTCTTTGGAAGGCCAAAAAGACCATCAAACAAAACAAGTGAGAGGGGGGCACCCCCTCTGATTTTGCCTTCAAGAATACACCTAAGCCACTGAAAATCTCTGCTGGATTTCAGTGGCTAAGAGGCCAAACTATGGCCAATGCAAATGCTCTAATGCATAGCCCTAATCATGAAAGAATGAAGCATGCATAGGAGAAGATGACCCTAAACAGAGAATAGACCTTAATCAAACATGAAGATGATGTCAAAACAAGATTTTTTTCAGTTTAGGTCGAGGTCCAAAAAGGCTCACAAATAAGGCTAATGTATCATGCAAAATAAGCTCTAAAAGAGAGATTGAACAAACAGGGCAGTAAAAGGCCTCAAACAGTAAAGAGTCCTTCAACAAAGTTGAATAGGGGCTCAAAAAAAGATACTTTACAGTTTACGGAAAATCTCACATATGCCCACAAGCAAGGCTAAAATATGATGCAAAAATGGCCCTAAAAGAGAGATAAAGAGCAAGAATGCAGTAGAGGGCCTCAAACCGCAAAGAGCCCTTCAACAAAGTTGAAGAGGGGCTCAAAATAAGGCACTTTACAGTTTTTCTCAAAGCCCAAAAATGCTCAAAAATAAGTCTAATATATCATGCAAAATAAGGCCTAAAAGAGGGATAGAACACAAAGGTGGGTAGAAAACCTCAAACAGAGAAAAATCCTTAATCAAACATGAATATGAGCTCAAAATAAGACTATTTCCAGTTTAGGTCGAAGCCCAAAAATGTAAGCAAAATGAGCTAAGATATAGAACAAAATAGTGCAAAAAAGGAAAAAATAGGAGCTTACCCTTGTAGAACAACAACACAGCAGCTTTTGGTCCAAGAAAATGAGCTCCTGGCCTCTGAAAATCAGCCTCAAGGTGTTGAAATGGATGATGGTGGTGTTGTGCTATGGGTTGTAGTGCAAATAGTGCAAGAGTCTTAGGGTTTGGAGGGTTGGATGAGAGAGATATGGAGGTTGTATGTATAATGCCCCAGCTGGGTTTTCTAACCCTTAAACATGGAGAAGGGGTGCTGGTTATATAGAGGGAGAGGCCAATGAAAAGGGGGGGGAAAAAAAATTCAAATTCCCCCCCCAAAAGGGCAGACCCTCGGGCAGGGGTCTGGTGCAAAACAGCTGGCACAGCTAGCATGCACCA
Organism: Camellia japonica; assembly: GCA_030407325.1. NCBI lineage: Eukaryota > Viridiplantae > Streptophyta > Magnoliopsida > Ericales > Theaceae > Camellia > Camellia japonica. The sequence goes on from JAPPVO010002905.1 coordinate 23,194, forward strand.
GGAGAGAGAAGTTTGGCCGGCCAGGTGCAGAAGGTTCAGGTGGCCGGCCGGCCACCTCCCCTGGCCGGCCGGCCAGGTGCAAAAGGTTCAAGAAAAGTTAGTGGCCGGCCACCCCAAAAAGGTGGCCTCCCATGTGTGTATAACACAACTATGTGGAGAAAAATCAGAAAATATAACCTAGTAGAGAGAGAAAAAACCAACCTTTTAGAGGGGTTCAAAAGGGTCAGGAGGAATTAATGGTCGGCCTATCCATATTGGTGGCCTCCCAGGTGTGTACAACACAATGGTGTGGTGGAAAGTCAGAAAAAGTGGCTCGGGGATAGAAAAGTCAGCTTTCTAGTGAAGAAACGGGTGATGAAGAGCGATGAAGGAATAAAGCTGGTCTTCAGAACAATTGCTGGCCTCCCACCCTTCTATAACCTTCCTAACAATGAAAATAAGGTCTCCGCCAAAAATGAACCCAAACCGATGTAAAACGAAGGTTCGGGGGCCAAAACGCGCGGCCTGGGGCCCCGAAAACAAGCTGTTAAGCACCGGAGTGGCGTTCGACCACGAAGTTGGTCCTCTCGGGCCACAGTGTCCCTCAAAAGGGAGGAACAAGGTGTATGCCAAAAACCAGAGCAAACGGAGGTGGTTAAGCGATCCCGAATCGAGGGCACCGGCCGACGGCTCCGAAAATCGAGAACCGGCTCCAAACGGGATAGATGGCCTACGACCACGAAACGTAGCCTACGGCCACTGAGAGATGTCTACGAGACCTCTCCCTCCCTTCGGGAAGAGAAAACGGAGAAAACGGGACCCGGTTCGCAAACTGAGGCAAAGCACAAAAGAGCAAGCTCGCGGCCGAGATTCCGCAACTTCAGAACGAGCACAATGCAACATCACCGAGCGCTCAGTTGGTGACGTCTGAATCTTAAGGTCGGTAAAAAATGGGGTGTCTACACCGACCACTTTTTCTGGTCTGCAGCATACTTGAGTGGTCTACAGGTGGTCTACAACACCAATAAGTGGTCGGCAGCCTTCCTGGAGGTTCCCATGATGGAGTAGAAGCTATCTGGAGGCTTGTGCAGTGTTCTGAAAACAATTGCAAACAAGGCAAGTTGGGGCATAGCGATGGATTTCCGAACGAGGCGATCGAGCATGCATGTGCTTCTTGTCCCGAGGCCTCCTTTTACTGCTTTGCTTAGTTACCTTATACTTTGGTTTTGTGCTTAATTAGTTAACGTGTTTAGCTAATTGTTTTATGCTGTAATGTTTAATTAGCTAGTGTAGTTAGCTAATTAGCTTGTTTTGTAATAATTAGTTTAATTAGCTTAGATTAGCTAGTTAGCTTATTATTCGGACCTTCCGTCGAGAGGGCACAACTGTTGTAATAAGTATGCGTGTGTGTGATGCATGTCTTCCAACCCCCATTTCTTTCTCCCTTTTACTTACCTGCTTTCGATGGTTAGTTTTAGGGCATGTTTCAATTAGCATCCTTATGTTAGCATGTTTGCATTCATTCATTCGTCTTGCATGCACCGGGTTCGGCGCATTATACAAACTGCATTGTATTTCAATACCAATTTGAACACATGTTATCAAGTTGCATTCACATGACATCTTAGAATAGCCGATCCTATTTTATCTGCATTTTTGCATGTGTTGCATTAGGCATTGTTGACATAGCTAGGATCATGCATTGATTACTAACTAGCTTCTTTTTTGGCTCAGAGTACACTGTGAGTGTTTATGCTTTAGCATCCTTGCATGTGTGTAAGTGTTGCCATGTATAGCATGCTTGCTATGAGACTAACTGCTTAAATGATATAACTGCATGAATGTCTGTGGGTGAAGGTTGGATTGCTTGAATTGGAACAATTTATCAAAATGCGAGTTTTAAGCCCACTTGAAGTGGCAAAATCATGTTTTCCCAAGCCCACTTGAGGGTGGCAAATCCATGACTTAGCCTACTTGCGAGTAGCAACTTTCAAACCATTTTCAAACAAACGAACATGAGATGCTTTGTTCCAACTTGAGCGATTTAGTCTATACTTGTATGCTGTGTGCATCACATAGTAATTCTAGATTAATAACCGGAATAAGAACGCATGTGTTTTCAAAAAACAACATATCATGTTAGTAAAGGCCGATCTTTGATAGGGCGAGCGGGGGTGCTCATTGCATAACCTTCCCCTCTCGTACCCAAGTTCTTGAGCCGAGGCAATTTTGGTGATGACGGACACGTAACCTTAAGCACGAGTCAGGGTTTCCTAAATTTCTCCAAAATAAAATATTTAGGTGGCGACTCTGAAATTTGGAAAAACAGTCCATGTTTGGCACTTTTTTTTTATTAAAATCGATTTTCCAAAATGATTTGCTGGATTTGGACTCTTTGGTGATTTATCAGTCTTACATTGCACTTTGTGAGATTAGATTCAGAACCGTGACATGAGTCTGAACTGTAGTAGCTAAGAACAACGATTCGCGCCCTCGCGCGCGGAGCTGAGTCCGGCGGTCTACACTAATCCACCAAACAAACGTGGCCTAAGTGGACTGGACGCATCAAGTTTTGGCCCAATCCAATTAGAGATTTTTTAAGGGGGAGTTACGGGCTGGTTATTTGGACCGCCTTAATTCCTAAGAAGTCCTAAACCAAAATAATTTAGCCCATCTTCCATTTTTACCCCTTACATTCAGTTGAGTGATTTTGCCCTAAATCCAAACACATCCTATCTTTATTTTCTTTCTCTCTCTCTCTCTCCTCTCTCTCTCTCTCTCTCCTTCTCTCTGTCACTGGCACACCATTTCCTCATTCTTCTCCATCACCAACCATCATCTCCTTCTCCTTCGTTGACATCACCATTGCTCATCCCCCTTATTCATCTGCTAGCTTCAACACCGTAATCCTCCATCATCGATCTACCATTTTGACATCGTCCGTTTGCCACCATCTTTCTCCATCACCAATCTACCATCTTCGACATCTTTGTTGCCACCATCTTCCTCCATCACCGATTTGGGATGCAAAGTGTCCAATCAGTGCATTGAAATGTGTAGTTATCTTCTATAGATGTGTAACTGATCTGATAAATTTGTTACTTAATTCAGTGATAAATTTATTACTTCATTTATAATAAATTTGTTACTTAATTCAGTGATAAATTTGTTGTGATGTCCTTATCTATCTCAAATCAAGTTTGCTATTTGTAAATTTTTAAACAAATTTATCAATGATAAATTTATCACTGGTTTAAACAACACAGAGCTTCGAACTTGTCAATGTCGACACACCCATCTCTATTCATGTCGATTTTCTTGATCTCTCTCAAATCTAACACCATCTCTCTCAAATCCAAGGGCCACAGAGACAGTTCTCATGTTCACCAATACCAATGAATTCATCAATGGCTCTAGAACTCATCAATGTTGACACACCCCATCTTCATTCATGTCGATTTTCTTGATCTCTCTCAGATCTAATACCATCTCTCAATCCAAGGGTCAAACAAGCAGTTCTCATGTTTACCAACACCAACGAATTTATCAATAGCTCTGGAAGTTCTTATATTCACCAACACTACTAATTCATCAATGGCTTTGGCAGTATAATAGCAAGGGCAAAATTAGGATAAAAAAAATATAATAAGACTTCTTGGTGCATGAGATAGAAAATTATGACCTAATAGGTAATAGATTCAATTATTGGGACCGACTGGTAAAAAATTCATTTTTTAAGTCCATCATTCATTAAAAAAAATAAAATAAAAATCCAATCATTATCTAAAATAGATGACATGTATAATATTAAAAATAGATTATTTATTTTTTTGAAGATAAATAAATAATAAATAAATAAAACAAGTGATTATAATTATTGGAACAATTTATTTTATTTTATTTTTCCGAATACACACAAAAACTTAATATATCAAATCAAAGTGGGGGCGTCTGGTGAGCGCATAAATCTAAATTGAACCGTCCATTCTTTTTAAAGGACTGGACAAAAGCTACGTCCAAAAAAAACAAAGAAAAAAGAAAAAAGAAAAGGGAAAAAAAAAAGAGAAGAAGATACATATCCAGAAAAATGGACCAAAAATATTTATAATTTTAGAATCTAAGGTGAAGATTTTTTCATGATAAGGTCCTATAACAATCAGATTAAATCTATACCTTACATTTGAATTTTTGGTTAACATTCTACTTTGACAAAATTACACACACACACACACACACACACAAATTGGCCTCGGAACCAAAAAATCTTGAATTTTTAATTTTTTCAATTTAAATCTTAATATTTTGTTTTATTTTCAATTTAACAATCTTTCTATTTTGTTAAGTAAATCTAACCGATTTTTTTGTTGTTAATATTTTAGTGATTAAACTCAATGAAAAATAGTATTTTAGATATTTTATTATATACATAAATTGAGTTTAACGGCTAAATTACTATTTTTTCATTGATTTT